>PVHP010021633.1:0-29230 GCA_004024765.1 Zapus hudsonius | reverse complement strand
GTTTCAAAGAATTCTAAGATCACAGCTTTGGGCAAGAGACCACAATGAACTAGTCGCGGAAGTGATACACAGAATAGATGTATTAATTTCTTCTGTTAATGTTTTCTTGCTGATTCTGAATAATTGCAAAAGTTAATGGTATGATGTAGCCTGCTTTGCCAAGTTCCTTGACTGTAAAAGTATATAAGCACTGAAGCTGAAAAAGTAAAGTTGCAGCAGCACAACATTCAATTGTGTGTCTGTCTGTCATTTCCTCGCCGATTCCTGACTTCTCCTCGAGCCTTCTCCCTGGTTCTCCCGCAGTGGTGGTCTCCCTCTGAGTGGTCTGCGGCAGTCAGCCCTATAGCAAGACAGGCTAACAAGAAAAGAAACTGACAATATTATTTCCTCCTAGTGCTTGACTTGGGAGCTTTCAGAGCAAAGACCTGTATGTGGGAGGAAAGCCATTTGATTTGATGCTTAGGTTCCATAAAGGGGGAGTCGGAGCTGGCATATAGAAACAGAAGACTGGGTGGAAAGTGTATGGTCTCATAGACCCAAGGTCTTCCTCTGCAGACTCCTCTTGGCCTCTATGGAAGTGTTTCTTCCTCTTGACATTGGTCAGTACTCCTGGAGAGAGGGTCTTATGACCTATTGGGCAAGAATAGGTCAAAGAATTTCTTGCTTTTTTTTCTTCAGTACTGAGAATGAACCCAGGAACATTCACATTCTAGACAAATGATTCCACTGAGCTAAGGATTATCTTCCTGCTTCAGCCTCCCAAGTAGCTGGGACCACAGGCCTGTGCCATCAGGCCTGACAAAATTACTTTGAGACAAGTTCTTAAAAAGGCAGGGATGGTGAGAGCAATATGTTCAGTGCTATGTTTGTGGGAGAAGAAATTGATGGTTTTTGTAACCTGTCTTGGTGAAGAGGAATCCTGATTTTGGTGACTTTTGAGGGGAAAGGAGGTCAAAAGACCTTGGATCTGGGGCTTTTCGAGGCCTTCCTTTGCCCCTTAGTTCGACTAATTAGGGTGCTAAATCTCCATGCTTTGGAATATCATTCTCTGGATTCCAACAGTATCCTAGTCCATTCTGCCTGTCTGTGGTTCAGAACACTTGTGTTGGTAAACTTTCCTCACTGCTTATAAGACCAAGAATTGAAGCTAATTATGACTATTGGACCATAAACTCAGGAGCACGTGCTGTCGATCATAAATCACAGTGAGCTGAGTGTGAGAGACAGAAGGAGTGGAGTGGTGTCAGGAAGCATCGTTCCACATCATGAAGATCTCTAGGGCATTTCAGTTAGTCTCGCAGCTCTTGCCCCAGTGTTTTCATCTACTAAGAATTTCTTTTATCTAAAGTTAGGAATTTGGTGTATTTTCACCCATGTCTCTTAATGCATTGTAGCAGATGTTGCTAACCATTTGAGATTAACATTTGAGATTCCCAGTATAGTTCTTTCTTTGTATTGAGAAGGTGCAGTGGTAAAGATAAGCATGGAAACATTTCCTTCACATAGTTTTGCAAATAAAATGACAGGGTGGCGACTAATGATTGTAGACATGAAAAACACATTGGCTGTGAATAGCTGAAGTCTAGCTTCTAGGACAGAGCACTGCCTTGGATCATAATAGAGAGTAGACTATAGAGGTCATATAAACCACGTTGTAAAAACTCTATGCAGTGCATGTGACAGGAAATCTCAGCATCGTGATTTTTTACAGCTTCAAGCTAATCAGTAAAGATCTTCTTTTGTAAACTTAGAGCTCTAGTCTTCTTTCTCATTTTTCAATTCGCACAGGTTAGCTAATCAGTAAAGATCTTCTTTTGCAAACTTAGAGCTCTAGTCTTCTTTCTCATTTTTCAGTTCGCACAGGTTAGTTGCTGGCAGACTGTTTGAATAATCTCAGAAATACATATGTATGTAAATTTCAGTTACTCCTATTTTACTGTGGTATTTCAGCCCGTAATATCATAAAACATTTTGCTACTTTTCCTTGAAGTATAGTCACTGTTCCAATTAAAGGGCGAGGAAGATTTTCGGGTTGGGGCATCATTGAGTTCTGTCTGCTGATTGCTGCTACCCCTTTGACTTGTCTCTGAAATGACAGTCATTATGACCTGGAGGCAGCATTCCCAGAATAAACAATACATATTCGTGGCTTGATTATTAATGAATCATCTATGAATAAGTATGGTCTATTTGTGCTCATTACTGTGAAAAAGACTTATTTATAATTCTTTAAAGGAAAAAAAAGGCACATTTTACAGCTTGAGGACCCTCCCCCCACCATGATGAGCCACTTCTGGAGGGAGTCTTTGGGAAAAAGTGTGCTGCCATTTACTTTCACAAGTTAGGACTGAGAGGACTTTAGAGAACTTCCCAGGAATTCTTATTATTTAGAATAGCAGAGAAATTGATTAAATTGGAGCAAAGAAAACTAAAATGTCTTAATTAGTTGCTAAAATCCTATTCTAGCCGCAGATTTGTGATTAGCCATTGTGCATGCCTTTAAGTACTAGGTAAAATCACATCTGTTATGGCTCCCCTTTGCTTTTTTAGTACATGATGACGTCTGGGAGATTGCTTGCCTCCTGCCCATTTGTGCTCTGTGGCTTAATCACAGGCTCCGATTAGATGCTGGAGCTCTGCCTTAGCAGCTCCACATTTTGGGGGGGGGGGGATTTAGGATAATTTTATTTTATTTTTTCTATTTCTAATCTCTAGTTTATTCCTCTCTTATCTTCAGTCCAGATAGCACTTTTGTTTTGAAAAAAAAATAATATAGCTTTATTCAAGTAGCATATTCAACTTTTAGTAGAAGGATGCTCTAAATACCAGCTGAGATTCCAAAATATGGCTGTTTTCTACTTATGGAAATGTACTGGAACTAGATTTTTTTTTTCTTCTTGTTTTTTTTCTGACTGGAACTTGCAATCAGATTTTTTTTTCAGATAGTCCTGAGCCACCTTGATCTCCCTCTAGACACAAGCTTGAGCTCTCTGTTCTATACACTTTGTTTTTATTCCTTCAGGAGACACTCTCATTGATGCTCTCTCGATCCAAGTACTTTGTGACTTACAGTCCAACTTATAGGTGAAGAGCTGATACACCCTTTCATATTCCTTTGCCTGCCTGCAGGGTGCAGAGTTGTCTCTTACATCGATTCCTAGAAAGTAGAATCTCTAAACTTACTTCTCTCTTCCTTCTACCATTTCTGGGTACTACCATTCAGAGTTAATAAGAAGTCCTGCTTTTTTATGATTTTATTTTTGTATTATATGTATTAATGTTCTGATTTGTTTGGAGTTAAAATTACCTTAAATATACTGTATTATAACCCATTTGTATCAGCTAACAAAAACTAAGATTGTGAACCAGAAGTCATGGGCATTTATACCCAAGTCTGCTTTTACCTCTTTGTCACGCAGAGTACCTTATATTTTGTGATGAGTAAACTCGATTCAAATGCCCACTCACGTGATTATTTATTTACTATTTAGTAAATTACTTCTTATGTACACGTAATCTTCTAGACAAATTATGATATCAAGATATCCTTGACAAGGGCTGGGAAGATGGCTGAGTGAATAATGTGCTTGCTGTGCAAGTGTGAAGCCTGGACTCAGATCCCAGCATCCATGTACATGCTGGGTGGGCACAGCAGCCTTCCTGGAATCCCAGCACCAAGGAAGCAGGAACAGGAAATACCCAGGGCAAACTAGCTAGCTCAACCAGCTGAATCAGTGAACTCCAGGTTCAAGTGAAAGACCCAGTCTCAATAAATAATGTGGAGAGGGCTTAAGGAAGACGTTGGATGTTATCCTTTGGCTTCTAAGTGCATTTGTGCACGTGCATGCACTCATGAACACTGGCACACACATTTGCTCACATAGACATTCATGCCAAAAAAAAAAAAAACACAACCCTCTAATACTAAGAGAATTAACAATGTAGAGTGAGTGGACTGCAGGAAATATAGAAGCTAATATTCCACATGATCCATGTCATGGTTGAGGTGAATGATTTGTTGACCAAGACAAAACTATGCATGAAAATAACACTTCCATGAGGGGTAAGGTTTCTGGGGTGCTCTGACTTTTTCAAACCTCTGCCACATATTTGATGCTCAAACCCTTATAAGGAGCAGTGTGTTAAGTACTGCTCCCGTGTGTCTCAGAGTGGAGACAGTGCTGAGACCCACAATGTCTTTTCCCATGTCACTGCCAAGAAATAGCACAGGTGGGCACCAGAAGAAGAGATCCACATTTGACCTCTACTCCAGTGTTTCTGCATTTATATGAGTGGTCTGATTTAGTTCTGGTCTGCTTTGTATGCCTTTTTGTTTGCTTCTCTGATCATTTAGAAAAAAGACCTGGCATAAGTTACTAGTGCCAATATTGTTCAGGGGACACTGGCTGGTGAGATTGTCAAGAGAACTTGACAAGGATCACTGGTGGCCTCTGGAAGGCTTAGTTCCCTTAGTTGATAAAGGTTCCTTGAGTCACATGCACTGGACTCATGCTTGCTTTCAAGTGACAGCTGTGAGTAGAACTACTTAGCCCTCAACTGTAATGCAACTGAGATAAATATTGTGATTTCTTCTGATGAAACATTTTCTGCCCTTTGTCTTTGGACTATTGCTTTGTATTATGTGGCTCTGCATTTGAATATAAAATTTCAACATCAAGTAGTCAGGGTGCTAAATGGTAACAGCTACAAGGAAGATGCCTGGGTTAAACCACCCTAGATATTTTCTGAATTCAGAGGAAGCTGGTCTGTTTGATTCTATGATTACTTAAGTAAACCTGTCATTTTGTATGCAGTGTTGAAAATAAATTATCAGGTGCTAAATGGGAATTCCTAAGAGGAGAGTATGGTCCAAGACTCTTGAGCTTTGTTTTTTCGGTTTATCAACTCAGATGAGAGTTTCAGGTTGGGAGAGCTCTCTTCTCTGCTTTCTTAATTTTCATTTAGTGTTAGCTGACTTTGTATGATGTGAATCTATTTTATCTTCTCAGTTTGGTTTATTTTGCCAGCCGTGCAGATTTCAGCATGCAACGAATACAAATTTAAGTGAAACAAGTTATTTATTTTCCCTACCAGAAATTCATTTTTCTAAGCATGTCAGTTCAGAGTTAATAGAATTTTATAGTTCTTGCAAAAAATACCTTTTAATATTATGGAATTCACACAGAATATTGTTTTCTCAGGTTTCTGAAGGTGTGTGGATCTGAATTAGTACGCCTCAAATTATCCTGCAGCCATTTCCTTAATGAAACTTGCTTAGAGGTTATCTCTGAGATGTGTCCAAATCTACATGACTTAAATCTCTCCTCCTGTGATAAACTACCACCTCAAGCTTTTAACCACATCACCAAGTTATGCAGCCTTAAACGACTTGTTCTCTATCGAACAAAAGTAGAGGTAAGAACAACTCATTTTCCCAGTCTAATATTTAATTGCCTTTAACTGCTCATTTATTTTCTGATTTTAAAATAAAGGTTGTGATACCATCTGACTCCCCTAAAACTGTTAGAGCTACTTTAGTCATTTCAAAGTTAGAAACCATCATGTTTTTAAATTCTTAAAAAAAAAAAACAAAAAAAAAGTCTTCTTTGCACTCTTTAAATGCTTGGAATTCTGTGCCACTCATGCTCCTGGGTTAAAGAAATGAACAGTGGGCTAAGGTGAGCCAGAATGTTAGCGTGGAGTGAATTAGAGAAAAAGTGGGCGGATTGCATACGGAATAATATTTGCTTGGAGAAGGCAGGATAAAAAAAGTGGAATTTATCTAGAGCTAGATATAGGGATAAACTTACTGATAGTATGACCCATAAGTCTCATATTAATAAAATAAAATCCTGTTATATATATTAATCTGCTTGCTTTGTTCACATAATATTTCTAGGATATCTTTCAAGGTCTATATGTGGTGCTATCTTACTCTTATTAACTGTGTGCTATGAGTTAATATTATAAGCTCGTCTCTGTTCTCAAATGATTGACATTGCATTTTTCTAAGCATGGTCATTGTTAAAAATGTGTAAATAGTGACAGTCTTCTGCACATAGTGTTGATAAGGGCAGTGATATTGCTGGCTTAAAGAGTAGGTGCATAGATCCCATAATGAACACCCTTTTGCCCTCATCTACTTGCTGTCTCTACTACAGGCCTGTTGTACTGCTTTCTAGTACATGAGCATTCTTACCTACCCCAGACCAAGGCTTTGCTGTTCTGCTTGTCTGAAATGGTTTACTAGCTTATTATGTGTCTTAGTAATTAATAACTATTATTTTCACTTCATTAATTTTTTAAAGATGACTTCTTGAAGTGATAAAAAGCAGACTTTTCTATCATGTCACCTACTTTTTCCTTTTTAGCATCCTTGTCACTGTCTGAAATAATACTGTCCTGCTCACATTAGCAGTGTATCATGATAATGTCTGACTTTTTCATGGTTGTGTATCTAGGTTCAGAATAGAATTTGATGAAGATTAGCTATTCACCAAAATATTTGTCAATTGAATGAATAAAGATAACCAAATTACTTCTCCAAAATGGTGTACCAGAGACTTTCCAATAACATAAGACCTTTATTTTTCTTGAATGTTACATTGGTCAAGCTATTCAGCTTCTTATTATTTCAGTTTCCTCATATCTAAAATGAAAATATAGATTTCATTGGTCATTAAGAGGATTTATTATACATGGCATACTTAGAGCATAGCAAACTCAATATATATGTGAGCCACTTGTAAGTTTATAGTGACCTGGTGGTTGTGTATGTAAGACTGTGCTCACTGTTCTGTTCCAACACACTTGTTTTATTCTGCCTGATACATCTTTCAGCAAGGATTTTATTTAGATGTACAGTCATTATATTTTATTTTGCTCTCTAATGAGGCTTCCCATCTGTTCGTGTAGGTCTTGTAACATCTAAGGACATGTTATAATTTTCTTAAATACTAGATCTTGAGTCAGGTGTTGTGGCACATGCCTTTAATCCCAGCATTTGGGAAACAAAGGTAGATGAATCACCTGAGTTCAAAGCCACCTGAGACTACATAGTGAATTCCAGGTCAGCCTAGGCTAGAGTGAGACCCTACCTTCAAAAACAAACAACAACAGAAAAGATCTTTTTGGTTAACTGTGTTGTTTTTATACTTTTAGGTTCATTTAATTTTAGCAGGTTATTATTCACATAAAGGAAAAGTTGTTTTTATAAACATATAATTTCTCTTGTATCTGTTCTGCTTCTGATTATTCTAGTAGCTGCTTAGTGATATCTTTGGATTTTCTTGTTTTGTAGTAGAATAATCTTTAAATTAACACAGTTTTATTATCTTTAAACTTTTTTATTGACAACTTTCCTAAATATAAACTATATACCATGATCATAATTCTCTCTTTTATCCTCCCAAGACTTCCCTCCACAGAATCCCTTCTTTCTTTCCAGCTGGTCTTCTATTTTGATGTCATCAATTTTTTTCTCATACTATGCAGGGATTCTGTTGGTAGTGTCAGCCACTGTGAGGTCATGACTATCAAGGCCACTTTGTATCTTTTGGACAGTGTTGTAAGCACTCCTCTCCATCCTTTGGCTTTTACATTCTTTCCACCACCTCTTCCCCAATGCTTCCTGAACATTGGAGGGCATGATAGTAGTCTCACTTAGTGCTGAACGCTCCACTCTTCCTTCTTCTCCGCTGAGTTGTGAATTATCTCAGTGGTAACCACCATCTGAAAAAAGAAGCCTCTAACCAAATGTGAAAGTGTCATAAATACATGTCCATAGACATCAGTGTTTAGAAGGTAGCTTAGTGGCATAATATCTGCAGTTAGCTAGTTAACAGTAGTAGTCTACTACCCTAGGGCCTATTTCGTCCCCAGCCATAGGCTACTGAATAGGTTTTCAGTACCAGGCATGTATTCCCTCCCATGGAGCGGGCCTCCACTCCAATCAGAGAGCATTTGGTTTCTCCCATAATGGATATGCCCCCATTGCATCAGTTGATACATTTGGTCCAGATGGCCATCCATAAAGCTTTCAGGGTCCACTGCTGGCTCAGACCATTGATGACTACTCTATCCCAAAAGTCTGTGTGCTGATAACTTTTTCTAGCAGCCTGCGAGCTAGTCACCAGGGAGGAGGCTTCCAACTCAGCTCCAGCTTCATTTCTCAGTGACCTGCAGCCCAAGCATGTGGAGTCTTCAGTAATAGGGTCTCACCATCTAGTTCTGGTGGGCAGTCAAGACTTGTTATGTGAGAGAGAGCCTATTGCTTGGGCTCTCCTGCTTTGTTTTCTATATATGTGTGCTTTACTTCCTGATTTTTGTTTTAGTAAGTCATTTGCTGAATTGACATTTTTTTCAAAATTGCATGTAAAAATTTATTTTCATTGATTTACAGTTCAAGAATAATAAATTTTTTAAGTGATGTAAGTGGCAAACTAAAAATTGAGAGAGAGGACTGGAGAGATGGCTTAGTGCTTAAGGCACTTGCCTACAAAACCTAACGATCCGCTATTCCTGTGTACCCACATAAAGCACATGCATCTGGAGTTTGTTTGCAGTGGCTGGAGGCTCAGGAATAGCCATATTCACTCTCTCTCATTCACTCTCTCTCTTCTTTCTTTTCTCTTTTTCTCTGCTTGCAAATAAATAAAGTTTAAAAATGGAGAAAAATCTCCTCAAGCAGTGTTTAGTTTTAATGCTTCCCAGGAACACTCAGTGCTCCCTCCCTGTGCTTGATGCAGTTGTGATCACATCCCTGGTGGGATCTACATCTGAGTCCCACATGGACAGTATGTACTTCACAGCAAGGAGCATAGACAGCCGGGTTCTTTGGAAGCAGCAGCATTGATTCTGGACTTCTACCATCATCTTCCTGACAACTGCCTTTCCACTTAGGCAAAGCACATGTCACCTCCCTTCTACCCCCACATCCTTTAGCTCCTAGAACAATGCTGGTGGATGGGACTAGGGAGAATAAGAAGGTGATTTTATATTGGTCTCTCTCTAAACTTATCTGTTCACCCTCAGGAAGTTTCTGCAAGGTTTTATTTTGTTTTAAAACGACCACAGATCACACTACCATGTTTGATTGCTGTTTGCTTAAGGCAGTCTCAGTATGTTGCCTAGGCTGGCCTTGAACTCCTGGCTCAAGCAGTCCTGCTTTCTCCTGTATAGCTAGAATTATAGCCACTTTGTGAAATAGAAAGTTAGTATTACATCATATTGACTCTATTATAAAGTATTGACCTTACAGGTCAAATTTATGGATAACAAAGTTGTGTTTTGTGTGCCTATGTATAATTCATATTAATAAGCATAGGACCTTTGCATAGCTTTATAAGCTTTAAACAACTCTCTATGTATAATGAGCAAAGAGTTAGAGGATTTTGGACAAACAGATTTTGTCCCAAAGTTTGGGAAAACTTAATGACGGATTCTGTTCACTGTCTTACACATTGCATTGTTATTTAAGTCTCTAACCTGCCCAGTGAGAGTAGAGGTATTTTCATTTCATGGATCTAGAAATTAAAGTGCCAAGTGGCACAGAACAATATTTAGAACCAGGTTTGCTGGCCATGATGCGGTAGTTAAAATTATAAAATATATAAGGTTATTTGAAAAAGATATTCTATTAGCTTGGCTGTTTCTGTCTAAAATACAGAAATTTCTTTACTAAGTTGTTTTCTGATTTGTAATTAGTCATGAAATACAGCAGTATTACTGACATACATACTATTATAATCCAGTATAAAATGCAGGCTAAAGGGTAGTAATGCTTAGCCATTCTGAGTTGATGGAGTGATTCCTTTGGTTAATTCCGATGATGAATGGAATTATGGCATGTTAACTAGTTATAGGTCCCCACAGCAAAGTAAAGGAGAAAGAAATCACATAGACAATCTCATTCACAGTATGCCCATTGGCAAAACACAGTACCTAGGAGTAAGCATAGTCAAAGATGTGAAAGGCCTCTATTATGAAAACTCTGAAGCTGACAAAAGAAATTAAAGAATTAGAATGTGGACAAACCTCCCCCCCATGGATATGCAGAATTAATATTGTGAAAATGCTACATTACCAAAAGGTTCCTACAAATTCAATGCAATCACCTTCAAAATCCACTAGCATTCTTTATAGAAATTTCTTTTTAAAAACAGCCCTTACTTCCTTACAGAAGTACAAAATTGCCAAATAGTGAAAGCAATCCTAAGCAGAAAGAACAATGCTAAAAATATCTCAATACCCAACCTCAAATTATACTACAGAGCCATATTAACAAAAACAGCATGGTACTGACCCAGTAGCAGACATATCGACCAATGGTATAGAATAGAGGACTCAAAAAAACAAAAACAAACAAACCAACAAACACCCACGCAGCAGCTACAGCCATATGATTTTTTTTTTTTGACAAAGGCTCTAAAATCATGCCCTGGAGAAAAGACAGTGTCTTTGTCAATCAATGGAGCACACAGTTCCTCCCAGGGAAGAAGGAACTCATGCCGCTTGCTTTCGGAAAGTAGGTGGAAGTAGATGGGGTTCATTCACATGTTAAGGAAAATGTTTTCACTCGTATGTGGAAACACAAACAACAATGGCACTGGCCTGGAAGTAGGAGGAATATGACAGAAGAGAAGCAGCAGGAGCGTGAGGAGTGAAGGAGTGAAAGTAAGGTCAAAGAGCCTATGAACATGTCACATGAGACCCACTCTTTTATATAATTAAAACATACCCCAAAATAAAAGTTCAGACTGTTACTACATTTAATAAACATCTTTTTAATGTGTGTATCTATGTGTGTGTGTCTACACTGTGCAGGTATGTGTTTGTGTTGGAGGTCACAGGACAACCTCGACTGTTGGTCCTCTCCTTCTACCTTATTTGGGCCAGAATCTCTTATTTGTACTGCTGCATCCGCTGGCCTGTGAGCCTCTGGGAGATTCTCCAGACTCTGTGTCCTGTATGCTGTAGATGTGCTAGGGTTACAGACATGCGCCACTGTGTCTGGTTTTCCATGGGTTCTGGGATCTGAACTGAACTCAGGTGCTCATGCTTGCACAGCAGGTGCATTATTCAATGAGCCATTTCCTCAGTCCAATATAGTCTCATGTCTCCTGGGTAGAATTTTTATCTTTCAGTTTGATTATCAACAAACCTAGTTGAAGTCTTATTAGTTCTGAGTTTATAACTCACGGTATTCAAATTACAAGAAACATTTAAGTGAAAGTTTATAGAACAAGTATATAATGAACTCCTTCAAGTAAGTGGTTTTTACGGACCTACTCTCTGTGTTACACTGTAATTTAAGGCAGCATGGAGATAATTACTCCTCAGTAATTTAGGCCTGTGAAATGCTGCATTGTTGATGACTCTGTGGGCTCCTCAGGAAAGGAAGTGTGACATGGCCTGAGTTAGGCTAGTCATCAGATCTAGGGATATGCCCCTCCCTGCACCTCTGCACTAGTGATTACTCAGAATTTTTTTGTCTTGCAACATAGTACAATATAGCTTAATTTGTTTTATTTTATGAGATCTTTTTCTTCAGATGTGTTTAGGATTATAATGAAAAGTTGCTTTGTCAAAGAAGTAACAAATGTCTTATGACATCAGCCAAAACGGTCACAAAATAAACTATTTGGAGTTTTTGAATGTTATTAGGTGCACATCAGTAATCCATGTCTAAAAAAGAAGACAGCATTACGTTAGTGAGGCTGCATTGTCGGGAGAGTGATGCCCTCTGTGAGGAACCAGGACTGAGGTTTAGGCCTTCCCCTTCTTTTTTTGTTTGTTTGTTTTGTTTTTGTGGAATTTAGTGGACCCTTTAAAGTTGAATAGATCACATTGGACAAAAGAAAAAAATAAGAACCGATAGAGGAAGAAAAACTGTGCTCCTATTATTATTATTATTATTATTATTATTAGTGTATGTGCCAAGGAATGATTACAGTGCAGTGAGTCATTACAATGATTAGAAGAACTTTGTTTCAGTCACTTTGGTCCTGTTCTGTGCATAGCATTCTTAGGATTGCAAGCACTTCCCTAGCCATTCCGAATGTTGTATTCACACATGAGTATGGCTATAAAAATAGACTTTGAGATACACTTAAAAAGAAAAATCTTTTATTTTGAAAAAATTTATACTTTCATAACAGTTGACTTTCAAAAAAGTTTTCCTATATACTTTTGTCCAGATTCCTCCACTGTATGCATAATTACCTTTCTGAACCATTTGAAATCATAACTCTTTGCTTCTCTAGGGCCATTATGTTTAGGGACATAGTTTACCCAAGATGGGCACATGTCTGCACATGTTATAACTGCTTGTGTTACTGGTTGGACTGTGCCTCCTCAAAATACCTATTTAGAAATTTGAGCCTGTAGTGGCTCAGTGTGACTGTATTTAGAGTCAGGGTCTTTAAAGTTGTAGGTTAAACGAGGTCATTGAATCGAGTGTGAGTGGTGTCCATTATCAGAAGGGATTGGGACACAGATGTATATGTGCACACTGCCTGGTGCCATCAGCAGAAAATGACACCTGGGAACCAAAAGAAGTAGTCTTGGCAGAGACCAATGCTGCCATGCCTTGATCGCTGACGCCTAAGTGCCAGTTGCTTCTGTTGACTCAGCTACCTCATCTGTGGCACTTTGTTATGGTGGCCCTGCACAGTCATGAAACTCCAGAGGGAATTTTAGTGCAGTGAATGAGTAGTGTCTCTAAAATACGTCCTGTGCATTTACTAAAAGAGCCTGGGTTACTCGTAAAAGTTGGAGCCTGTTTACCTGTTCTTTCTTTGTTTGGGAAAAGAATATATATATATATATATGTATGTATATGTCTCTCTCTATATATATTTTTTTACCCAAACAAATACATATATATATATAAAGAGAGAGAGAGAGAGAGAGACAGAGACAGAGAGGAGGAGGAAGGGGCATGAGAGATATCTCAGTAAGAATGTCATTCTGTTGCTTAGCAGCAGACAAGAAAACCAAGGGTGATTTTTAAAAGTTGAGGTTATAAATGGAACACCTGCATCCAGTTTTGATTGCCTCACTTCAAGAATGATAGAGCATAAATTGAAAGAATCTGAAGAAGTGAAAAAAACTGATTACAGGTATTGTAGGGGACTGGTATATGACAGTTATCCCCAAGTATGGTTCAGTAATGTGTACTGTGTTTCCTGGCCCACCAGATGGTATCGACACCTTTGCCTACATCTTCATGAACTAGCACACAACAAAAGTAGTAGATCTTTTCTCCTGGTAGATAGCAACATACCCATTTTCATATTTAAGGTGCCACTTTATTACATAAAGTGTTATATAAGTAGAAATTCACTCTTGGTAAGGGCACCTGGATTTTGCCACAAGAGGTGTTTGAACTGTCTTTTGAAAGGAATATGGTTTGATTTGGTGCCCTGAATTTCCTTCCTGACATGCACATATGGTGATCTCCTTACTGATTTTTTTTATTTGATTTTTTTAAGCTACATTGTGTACTGGCCTCTCCTTGGTCAGAGCCATTACACCTGACTCCACTGTGTGGCCACCTGAAGGGAATGGCCTTCCTCCTTCAGAGCCATTGCTGATCACTGAGATCAAGGGAAGGAATGAAAGTAGGAAGAAATGATTTTGGTCACCTACATTGATGAATACAGGCTGTCACTTAGCTGTCATCTAAAATACTATTTCAGACAGATTAATTTATTTATCTAAAGAGCATACAAGATAAAAGGATGCTAGTAATTACTTTGTTCTTAAACAGAATCGAGGTTTTTTAATAATATATGTTTGTTAACTAGCATCACATAATTAAACTAACCAACTTTCTTATAGTCCTCGGGATGTCTCCAGGCTAGAATATATCTATACTTTATTTTCCTAATTGGCCTTGTAAAAGTTCTGAGGGAAATATGAGGCTTTTGGTGGCATTGGTTTTCTGTGATATCAGTGAGTGGATTGTGATTCATTCAGGGTCACAAGGCCTGACATGTTGGAACAGTAAAAGAGGAGGTCACCTCCTGATGGGCAGACTCATTATCAACCACAATTAGACAGGGCCTAGTAAGCCAGATATAAGAAATATCCAGCTGACCAGGGACAGGGAAGAGTGAAATAGGGGAACTGGAGACATCAGCACATTATTCCCTTATTAAGTGTATCTAATTATGGATAATAAAAAGAAATCACCCAACAAAGGCCAGTGTTCATTTGTGATGGCTGATGAGTCCATTGTCTGACTGTTGGCATATCCTAAGGGCAAACAAAATGTGTAAGACTTTTTTGGTAAGGATGGCTTGAGGACACAAGAGAATTATGCATCAAAGTAAAAGTAGATGACACTATCTTTTATCAATACATATATATATTGTAAAAGATCCTGGATTTATTATCGCACTTTCATGTGTCTGTTGTGTACTTTGATCATATTCCTTGACCTATTACCTCTCTTGCCTCCTCCCCCTCTTGCTGTCCCCTTCCTCATAGTTACCTTTCTACTTCATGTCTTTGGTATTTGTTTAAACCAGATTCTGGAGCTGGGAAGATGGCTCAGCAGTTAGAGCTGCTGCTTGCCAAGTCTGAAAATCTGATGGCCTGGGATTGAATCCCAACTACCCACATAAAGCCAGATGCACAAAGTGGCAAATGCATCTGGAGTTGTTTTGCAGTGGCTAGAGGACCTGGGGCACCCATATTCATTTTCATTCTCTCTCCCTCCTTCTCTCTCGTTCTCCCTCTCCCTTTTTCTCTCCTCTCCCTCCCTCTCCTTTCTCTTCCCCCTCTCTTCTTTTGTAAAACAGACAACATAAACTAGATTTTACATGTAAGAGAAAACAAGCAACTTTTTTTTCCTGAGTCTGGCCTATTTTGTTTAATATGCTAGCCACAACCTCTTAATTCCATCCACCCTGCGAGTTCACTCTTTTCTAAACCCTACTGCATTGTATACATATACCACATTTATCTTTGATGGACATGGAGACAAATTTGTGACATCTTAATAGAGAGAAAAGGTTTTAGAGGAAGATTGCAATCTTTGGACCAGAGCACTTTCTTAGCTGACCATTGTTTATATGGACAGTGTCAAGCAGCATATGCCTCCTTCTCTTTCCAGCTTCCAGGACAGCCTAAACCTAACCCTCTGCGGCACACGGTCCTGTTTTCAGTAAGGTTGTTGACAAGTGAAGCTGGTATGTAAACTGCCACGTGTTTTTGACTAAAAGTCTCTGCTTTCATCTGTATGAGTTGCTACAAAATTTACCAGTTTAGTCATCTGAGAGAAAGATGGAATGAGCTGTGTTGCTGCTACAATGGTAGAAATAAGTTCTGAAGTGAGACTATAGGACAAGGCAAAAGTAGGTTTTAAATTTTGTTCTATTGCACACATGGCTTGTTGGAATTTGACAAGTTACCTGAACTTTGCACTAAAACTTGGTACTTTAAAGCTAAAATTCTGAATCTCTGATTTAGAGTAGCTATAAAACATCTATAATTAGATTTAAAGAATGTATTCCCTCAAGGGCTTGAATGAAAAGTTCTATCAATATCATATTTCTTCCTTAGCCCTTTTCAATATTTGTATTTATTTATTTGAGGGGGGAGGGAGAGAGGAAGAACATGTACTAGGGCCTCCAGCTGCTGCAAACTAACTCCAGGTGCATGCACCACTTTGTTCATCTGGCTTTACATGGGTACTGGGAATGAAACCTGGGTCATTAGAGTTTGCAGGCAAATGTCTTAACCACTGAGCAATCCTCTAGCCCCATCTTTAACCCTTTTAAACATTAGTCAGAATTCTACTTTTTTTCACCATGATGTTGATCTTGAAATTTAACTTGTAAAAGAAAGTATTATTTTCAAGATGTAATTATGTATTACATAATCCATACAACATTAAATATTTAAACTATTTAAAAAAGAATAATTTGTATTAGATGGTTCATAACAAATCACTGTGAAATAATCAAATATTCTAGAATGATGATTATTTCTATAAATGGTTAGGTTCAAATACCTTATATAGTTCTTAAAATACTTTGTTTTATTCTGTAGTCCCTTCGTATTTATTGAGATTGAATACTGGGGTGAAAAAAATATGGAAGAAAGAGAGAGCCACATATATATGTGTATTTTAAAATCCTAGTAATTAAGTGACTGTGTTTCTAGAATTTCTTTATGGATGTTTGTGGGTAAATTCATGAATTTTTATTCATTGATTATACTTTTATAAACCCAAATTTATTACTTGAAAATATTGCTCTGAAGTGTTTGAAATATAACAGTTAAATTACAGCTTGTGGTCACACGAAGTCATACTTAGTCTATGATCTACTATATAAACTTGTTATATGTCCTTTTATCAATAGGGTTTCTTGGACTCACTTTAGAGACAGAATATTATTAATATTGAGCCCCAAAAGAGGTACTAACTAGTAATAACAATTGAGCATATATTAACATAAAATAGGAAGCGAAGTTTACAGACACATAGATTATACAAGGTTTTGACATCTTATAAGATGTGTATGGAGTTCAAGAATAATGCTATGAAGCCACACATCTAACTTTTCTGAACGTACATGTGTGTACACTGTGAAGTGTTGTACAGCACCGCAAGTCTAGAGGGTGGAAGTTAGGGAGCTTATATGTACATTTCTTAAAGAATTGTTAGTGAACATTTGTATTTGTAACTTTGTTTAAAGTTTCTTTTTGTTTGTTTGTTTTGTTTGTCTTGCTCTAGCCTAGGCTGATCTGGAATTCACAATTTAGTCTCAGGGTATCCTTGAACTAGCTGTAATCCCGCCTCTGCCTCCTGAGTGCTGGCATTAAAGGCATGTGCCACCACTCCCAGCTTCCTTTAAAGATTTTTAGCAATATTTATAGATATGCTGGAAAAATATGCTAGGTCCGCTTTCTGCAGATGAAATCAAGATGCTTGTACCACTTTTTATATCTGGCTGACATGGGTAATTTGGGATTCAAACCCAGGCCCACAGGTTTTGCAAGCAAGCACCTTTAGCCACTGAGCCATATTCTCAGCTCCTTTAATTCATGACTTGTTTTACCATTAATAAATTTCCTTGTAAGAAGAAAAAGGCAGTAGTAATAATTTTTTATATAACTGAATGGAACTTCATATCTGCCTACACCAAGCTGTCACATGTATCCTTTTACTTACAAACACCATTCTTGAAGTTGTACATTTTAGAAACGAGTATATCATTTAACTATTTGAAGGACTGACTCATCAAGAACACTATTGGGAATAAAGCTACTAAAGGAAAAAGTAAGGCAGCTGTGAATGCAGGAGGAAGAAGCAACCTTCTCCTTGTTGTAATCACTGGAATATGTTTCCTTTTCTGCCATTTTCTGGGTTGCATTGTACAGCCAGGAGCCTGGAGCCTAAAAACCATTCATGCTGAGCTTATCTTTTTTACTCCATTCATAACATTTAAAAATATTTGTGTGTCTATGCACATGCATGTGCATTTGCATGTGAGCTGGCTTGGGAGTGCCATACCACATGTGTGGAGATCAGAGGATCACTTTCAGGAGTTGGTCCACCACCTTCCTACTCATTTTTGAGACAGGGTTTCTCTGGTTCTCACTGCTGAACTGTGAGTGCTATGTGATCATGGATATTTAATTACATGTTTATTCGTATAGTTTGCTGCTGGATTAAGAAGCTATCTTAGCCTCCTTGAACCTGCTGGACAATGACAGGTGGGGTTTAGGTAGAATGCAAGGTTTTTTTAATGAGCATATATTCTGTCAGATGACAGCCATCTCCAAGTAAATTCTGATAAGTGTGCAGAAAATATTTTGGCTTCAGTCACTCTTTAGTGTATTCTTTCTCATAATTATTTGAATAGGGTTTTTTTGCTTGAAAATTATAAACTCACTTAAAAATGAATGTGCTGCTTTGTATTGTTAAATCTGTTATTTGAATTATATGTGGGTTTTAGTGAATGAATTTTGCAGAACTAACCATTAGGATACATGGAATGGGGTATATTTTTAAGTTTTATAAGGAGATTTATATTTTTTTTAAACTTTTGATTACTGTCTTTGGGGAGGGGGCTTGGGGAAGGGTCCAGCTCTTCTCCAGGCTAACTTGGAACTCTCTATAGTTCCAGGCTGGCCTCACATTCATGGTGATCCTCCTACCTCTGCCTCCCGAGTGCTGGGATTAAAGATATGTGCCACCACACCTGACCACTGTGTCTTTTATCGTAGGCTTAATGCAGTTTTGATTCATCCATTTGTATGTTGTAGATATGTGGAAGTGATATAGGTACTCATTAAAATAAACTTATTTGTTCTATTTTTGGCATGTGGATTGATATAAAGTGTATACACGCATGTGTACAGATTGTGTGCCCCGTGAGCATACATGCAGTGGCAGCCATAGAAGATGGATTATTTTCTATAATTTTCACTCATTGTTTTCTTGAGATGGAAAATGAACCTGAGGCTAATCAACAAACCTTAATGCTCTGGTCTCCATCCTTCACATCCTTCATGGGACTAAGGTTACAGGCATGGGACTCAGACCCTCTGCTTGCCCAGCAAGCACTCTTACTCACTGAGCTACCTCCCCAGTCATAAATTATCTTATTCTCTGAGGTAGGTCTCTGTAGACTGTTTCTATCAATGGCCAGAGAGTACACAAGTACTCAAGTGTGCTGTTGAAGTGAGAAAACAGGCAATAGTTAAATGATTCCTGTGGTGCTATATTTATAACAGCATGTAGCTTGATGAATTTGGCCTGTGAGTTGTAACTTGTCATTTCCTGTCCAAACTGAGTCTTTGGTCTCCACAACATCAAGGCATTTTATATCTGGGAATGAAGAGTTGGTTTCTTTATGGTTTTTCTTCATTGCTGTGATATCAGTAGTAATACCTTAATTCTTAATACGAATGCCTGGGTGTTATGGCTTGAGTGTAAAATATCTCCTATAGGCTCATGTGTTTAAACACAGGTTTAAAGCCTGTTGCTGGTTCTATTTAGGAATGTTGTGGAACTTTTAGGAAGTGGAGCATTGCTGGAGGAAATGGGTCACTGGGGACAAGGCTTATTTTATAGTCCAACCCACTTGCTGTTTTTCCTGTTTCCTGATTGCCATGGTAGCATGATGCCCGCTTTCCATGTTATTTATTTTGGATTTTTTAGTTAGGATCTCACTCTAGCCCAAACTGATCTGGAATTCACTATGTAGTCTCAGGGTGGCTTAGAACTAATGCAATCATCCTACCTCTGCCTCCCAAGTGACGGGGACTAAAGGTATGTGCCACCATGCCTGGCTTTGATTTATTTATATTTGTTTCCTCATTGCATCCTCTCTGTTCCTCCATTTCTCAGTTTCCACACTTGATCTTACATCTCTTACTCAGTTGAGTGCCGAACATGAATCTTTCTTTGTTCTATGTTAGTCCTTATTTAAGATGGGAGTGCAATGGTGGTCTTGTCCACTATTGAATGGCTTTTATAATTTCAAATTTAATCTGCAGGCTAGTTAAGGTTTTATAAAATATTTGCCAGAATAAGTACATTCAGACATGACTTCCTTTTCTGCATTTTAAAGTTCTCTCAGAGAAAAGAATGCCTCTGCCATTCCATAAGATGTTTTCCAAGTTCATTTGATTGAACTCTTAGTTCAAAGTGAGTTTGTCTAGTCATATGTATCTGAAAAGCATGGAGGGAAGGGCAAAAGGGTACATGTGACATGTAAACAAGGTGGGAATTAGGGGAATAGGGGGAGAGGATAGGAGGGAAATAGGAATCAACAACAAACAAGTATTTGAACATGTCAAGAAAAAGTGAGTTTGGTAGATTAGGTTTGTGCTTAAAGTTACAGTTTTGAGGACTGACAATAAATGATAGTATGCATTCTCTAAGGCATAGTCCTGACAAGTTTATACTAGTGTTTATAGCAGTTACTTTACTTGCTGAGACAAAACACCTGACCAGAAGCAGCTTACTGAGGAATGGGTTTATTTCTGGCTTGAAGTTTCATCCTGGTGGGGAAAGCATGGCAGGAGCAGACAGCTGGGCATCACATACACACTTCAGCAGGCAGGAGCAAGAGTGAACTGACTGTGGCAAGCAGGGCCTGGCTGTAACACCCCAAGTGACACACTTTCTTCAGTAAGGATCAACCTCCCAAAGGATCCATAACCTCCCCAAGCAGTGCAACCAACTGAGGATTAGACATTCAAACCCCTGAGGCTATGAGGGACCTTTTATGTTCAAACTACCACTGTTTCTTACTCTTTTAATTAGAAGAAATGATTGACCATGGAATTAATCTCAAATTATACCAAGAGACTCTTACTGTCACTGGCTGGGGTTGGATAGTTAGAGCTAGATGACAGTGTTAACATGGCTGTCCAGACTCCTATAGGGAATGGATGAAAATTTTAAAGAAAGGAAGGACCTAGTGACCTGGTGTTGGCCATGTGTTATGGTCAAAATTGAACTAAACCTCTACTGGGTCTGCAGTGTCCTCACTGCCCCTGAGAATAGGACCACTACCCTTCAGTGGATAGATGTTCCGTAAATCTAAGGAGACCCTTATGAAGACAAAAAGCGTGAGTGGGGTGAGGGTTCAAAGATATGAATGAAAAATGTCTCTGAAATACAAATGAGAAATTATGGAATACAGGTATACTATACAATAAAGACAAGCACTCATATAACATAACTAATTTGAAATCTGGGAAATAGCGTATACTTATTGGAGTTTTAGAAGTCAATAAATGATATAAATTCCAAATTGGACAAAATAATGAAATGGTAAGTGAGAAGCTTGAGGATTGTCCTCTAGTTTCTAAACTATTCCACCTCACAGGAAGCCCAGTCATGCATTTCATAGATACTGTATCCTAGTCAAGTACTAAGTATCTCTTGTTATATTATCAAATACTCCAAAACTTCATAGTTTAACCTACTTTAGTAGGTTCCCACATAGTCTCTGTGCCTTATGAAACCAGGATGTTTCAGCTGGATAGTTGAAAGCTCTAAGGAGACCAAAGAAGGGCCTTAAGAGAGGTTGTAGCCAGGCTGTCAGCTGGGACTCCAGGCATCTAAAGGCCTGTGTATGGTAGGAGAAATGCTTTCTAAACTCACTCCCATGGCAATGTGCAGAAATCTTCTTTAGCCCTTGGCTGAAGGCCTTTCTTCTTTTGGTAAGGGTCAGCCTGATGCAGACCTTAGTTTAACTGGGAGCCACATTAGGGAGGACTGTCTGCTTTACTCAGTCTACTGATTGAAATGCTTATTTCATCCAAAATATTCTCACAGAAATATGTAACATAGTTGATTAAGTGTATGTGAACAGTGTAACCAGTTAAGTTGACACATAAGATCAGTGATCACCATAACCAAATACTGACTTTGGCATGATATTATAGCTGCTCATACTCTGTTAAAAGTGAGTCAGTAAACCTACCCTATACTCTTGTTTTTACTTAAAAAAATTTTTTTGTTGGGGGGGTTCAATGTATCCTGACCTTGAAACTCAGGGTGAAGATCATCCTGCCACAGCTGGGTGCTGGGAGCACCCCCTACTCTTAAGTGTAATCAAGCTCTGTATCTGGAAGAAGGGAGTCTGCAATCATCTATGGACATATTTTTCAAACCCCTGATAACACTGGTGGCTGGTAGGCTCCAATGTTCATCCAGTAGAAGTTCTGGAAGAAGAAAAATGGAAGGAATGGTAGATAAGTAATATGGAAGAAAGTATTGGAAATAATCTTCATTTTCATGTACACAGATTTATTTTCAAGTCATAGTTTCAAGCCAAATGTGAAAAATATATCTTTAAAACATATTGTGACACAATTGTCATCACCAAAATTAAGAAAAAAAGAACTAGCAAAGAGGACAATAGCCACAAAGACTCAGTAGAGTTGTTACCAAATAACAGTGGTTAGGCCTGGGGAGACGCTGTGCAAGCATGAAGTCTGGAGCTTGGATCCCCAGCACCCACCTGACACCAGGTGTGGTGGAGTGCACCTTTTGTCTCAGCACTAGGAAGGTGGAGACAGTTGGATCCTGTCATGGTTTGATCCAGGTAAACAAATGAATGTGTTCTGATAGATCGATCCTCAGCTGATGGCAGTTTGGGTTTTACAACCTATCTGGAGCTATGTTGTTGGGGGTGGGCTTATGGGGTTATAAGCCAGCTTCCCCTTGCCAGTGTTTGGCATACCTTCCTGCCACTGTTTGCAATGCTGTGGCAGAGGTGAGGTCCACCCTCTGCTCATGCCACCATTTTCCCTGCCAGGATAGAGTCTCCCCTCGAGTCCTTAAGCCTAATAAACCCATTCCTCCACAAACCACTTTTGCTTGGGTTCTTTCTGTGCAGCAACTAGAATGCTGACTACAATAGATCCCTAGAGCTTGCTTCTTGCTGGCTAACTTGTCTCTCCAGATTATTGAACTCTAGGTTCAGTGAGATGCCTGTGGCAAAGAATAAGACACAGAGCAGCTGAGAAAGGCACCTGGCATCAACTTCCGGCTTCCACATACACAAACACTCGCATGCCCAAATACACATGTGTACCAGTGCATACATGAACCAGCATACACATCCACACATTCACATGCAAAAAAGACTAATAAACAATAAAGCAGTATGTTTGAAGTGTTGAAATATGAAGACTATCATCTTAAAATTGTAAGCGTGGCTAACCTTCCACTCAAAATCAAGCATAAACTGCATGTGAGTTAGTTAACTGTGAACTTTGTTTCTTCATCTGTAGATGGCAGGAATGATGTTTATTCTGTTTACTGCTGTATCCCAAATGCCTGGTAGGCATACAGTAGCTATTAATAAATGAAGGAATGATGATCTTGTAAGGATTACTCATGTAATAGGCTTTTATGAAGATCAATATGTTTAAAGAATTCAAAATAATAAGAATATACTGTAATTTATAAGAATAATGATTACAGAAATTAACAAAATATTAATAAATTAACTATTGGCCACAGGAGGGGAAAATGAATCTTTTGGGTTTATTTTCTAAAAGATAAAATAAAAATTTTAAGGTAGTTATAAAATTTATGTAAAAGAGGAAAAGACCAAGAAAAACTGAGGGTTTGAAAGAAAGAGAAATTATTAGAGGGGAATTCAAATAGAGTAGTGAAGCAAAGTGAACCAAAACTCTGTGTGTGTGTGTGTGTGTGTGTGTGTGTGTACATGTGTTAGTATGCTTGATATATAAAAGAAAACATCCCAAATCAATGGATAGTGTGTTTGGTAAATTGAACTGAAAAGTGAGTGGAGTCCATAGCTCAGGGAACTTTTCATAAGAGGAGTGGAAAGACGGTAAGAACCATTGTGGGAGGAATATCCAGAGGCATTGCCCCACACCCCAACAACTGTCTGCTGCTCAAAAAACCCATCACCCTCCATCCTGTGGAGCATTCAGGAAATCCTACTTAGGAGGGCCCTCAGTGGAATGGGGGCAGGGAGGACAGAAATGGTGGTACCAAAACATGACTTGTTTCTACTTAAAAAAAAATTAGTGGAGTGAAATTTGATGTCTTACCACATATAAAAATAGCCCAGTTCATTGGGTCAAAACACTAGTTGCAAAATAAAGATTTTAATCCTGTCATTTAAAAGAAAATAAATAACCTTCTGGTAGTAATAAAGGGCTTTTTAAAAAAAACAGTCAAACATTGCCTCCCTCAGCAACAACACACAATGGGGGAAAAACCTGGCTACCTCTTGTGCAGTTTATAACCTCCTACCCCAAGGACAGGTCCATTGTGCACATCAAGAAGGATCCCCAGTGGGTTGGGGACAGAGAGGTGGGGAATGGGGTACCCTCACAAGATGTGCTCATATAATGTATCTAATTATCGATAAAGATATTTAAAATAAAGGCAGGAAAAACATAGGATAGAGTATTGATGTGATATTTTACATTTAAAATAGTCCCATCTCAGAGGAGAAGATATTTACACTGGGTATAACTGACAAAGATCAGGGTTCAGCATGTGGTAAGAATTCCTGCACATTAAGAAGGAAGAAAGAACCCAATGGAAAATTAACAAAACATATAATTAAGTGATTTAGGCCAGAGAAAATATGAGTGGTGAATAAATGTATGAAAAAGTCCTCTTCCTCATGAGTAATCATATTAGCACAAACTATACTGCTCAATATTCCTCAGGTAGGCTGCTGTTATAAAGGGCAGAAAAACTACATGTCAGCAAAGATGTATGGGCCTCACACACTACTGGTGTGAGAACAAATTGATTCAGACACTCAGATGAATTCTTTTCCAAAGGCAAACCATAGCCAAGCACCCGGAAATACTGATGAAGGTCTAGAGAAATGCTTTTCTCTAAATGCATAAGGATGCATAGATGAGAATGTTTATTCTCAAGTAAATGCCTGTCAAAAAGAATGTATGCTGTAGTATTTGCATAATAAAGTATCATACAATAGTTAAATTCTATAAAGAAAAACTGTATGTATCCACATGGACAGATGCCTCACAAGTGCTGGTGAGGAAAATATAGAAGTATACATATTCGTAAGTAAATGCTACTTATGAATATATAATGTGTAATTAAATCATCATTTTTAAGAATGCTTTTAAATACCAAGTCATGATAAAGGTTACTTGTGAGGAAGTATGTTATGTTAATAGATGGAGAGATACAAACTGGAGAGAAGCAAAGAAGGCAAATCTGCTGTTGGCTCTTTGGGTGTGGTACTGGATTGTGGTTGTCTACATTTTTGACGTTCTCCATAGTATGTAGTGTCATCATATACCTTTCTAACATTCACATTCTGAGAGTTACATGAGATTATTGAAACCTACATATACTGTCAATATAAACTTCTGCTTTGATTTTTAAAATACTCAACAGGGAAACAATTAGGTTGAAGTGTAGTATTCTCTAGTGCCTGTTGTACTATTACTGTTTCCTTTTTGCTTATGTCACTTTATGTTGAGTGAAATACTTCATTATCATTCCCAGTGAAAGTCTTAACTAGAATTTGGCTGGGATTTGGTTTGTATTGTCATTTTGGTTTGTATTGTCATATTGACACATTACTCATCTTTCCTTAACCGATCCTTTTCAGTTTCTGAATACTTGAAAGATTTAACAGTTTATGTAATAGCGTAGACCTGTTGAGTACAATTAGTTTGTTTAAAAAGAAATTTTGCCATGCATACTTGAATAGTTTTATTTACTTAATAAAAGGAATATTAGAAATGTCAATACTTGTTTTGTTTTTAGTTTTTATTGTAGGAATGTCATGAGGTAAAATTAGGACCTTAAAAATATGTTCTTTGTCATGATTCTACAGCAATACTTTCATGGGGGGGGGTGAGTTTAAAAGGCAGGAGCATGACTGGCAAGCATATGCTAGATGTGTTTCAGTCAGCACATTACTATTGACAGGTGCTCCATGGTCATTGCTATCCTTGTCAACAAAGAGAATTCTTTGACATTAAAGCCACCAGCTCTGTCTTGATTTGGGGTGTCTCTAATTGGCAGATCTATCAGTCTGCAGCTGGTCTGCAGCTGGTCAGCACGTGTCAGTGTTCTTTGGGGGCATTGCTTGTCTCTTTCTGTGTTCTTCTCTTCCTCTCTCCTTCCTTCTCTTCCTCTCTTGGCTCATCTCTTAGTCGTCATGTTTATTCTTAACTAGACTTTGAAATTACATCAGAAATAAACAGATTACAGGGACTGGAAGTTATGTTCAGAGTATACAAAGCCACATCCAGAGTGACAGCTTACATGGACACCAGTAATGATTACCTGATGCGGGAGTACCTGGGGACTCATTAAATGTCATTTGTGAAATCTGTATCCTTGGTTTTCAGCTATATTTCAGTGAGAGAAGTGAAAGCCTTTAATGTCTAATTGACCTCTTCTCTTTGTTTCACTTTCCGTCACTTTCCATATTTGCTTCTGATGTGTCCCCGGTGATGGACAGCAGCAAACAGCAGTGCTCAACATTTTGAACTTCTGTTCCAAGCTTCAGCACCTCAGTTTGGGCAGTTGTGTAATGGCAAGTGCTTAATGGTGTGCTTTCCTTCTTACTGTGAACGGGCTCTTTCCTGACCACTCCACCCAAGACCTCTCCATATTTTCTCGTATTTATGATTACCTATTTTGTACCCCACATTCAAACATGTTTGTTTGTTTTGTTTTTTTAAGGTAGGGTCTCACTCTAGTCCAGGCCGACCTAAAATTTGCTGTGTAGTCTCAGGGTGGCCTCAAACTCACAGTAAACCTCCTACCTCTGCCTCCTGAGTGCTGGGATTAAAGGCATATACCACCACACACGGCTCAAACATGTTTTTCTAAATTGGAGGGTATGTCTTTGAAACACTGACCTTCATCCACAAGAGCAAGGGAAGTAGTGTGATGAAAGGAATTCAGTTCTGCCCAGCCTGATGTTATCGCAGGTAACAATAAGTGTGAGGCATACTCAGATGGTTTAGTAATGTTTTCATAAAGCTAATTTTAATATTTTTTATTTATTTTTAATATTTTATTTATTTGGGAGAGATACAGAGAAAGGGGTGAGAATGAGAGAGAGAGAATGAGAGAATGAGAATAGGGCCTCCTGCCACTGCAAACGAATTCCGGGCACGTTTGCCACTTTGTGCATCTGGCTTTATGTGGATACTGGGGAATTGAACCTGGGATTTCAGGCTTTACAAGCAAGTACGTTTAACCACCAAGCTCTCTCTCCAGCCCCTAATTTTAGTTTTTAAATGCTGAAATTATTTCTTGGAAATGTTGGATGTTAGTGGATTTTAAGCCAGTGTTTTCTAAAATTGGTCTGTGGAAAATCAGACTTGAAGAGCACTCAATTGTAGGAAAGAAAGAGTGCATATGTGTGTGTGTGTGTGTGTGTGTGTGTGTGTGTGTGTGTGTGTGTGTGTGAAGACAGAATAGGGATTCCTAAGCAATGTTAAAAAACAATGTTGTATTCTTCTTTTGGAGTTTTTTTAAATATGAACAAAGAACGAGTTGCCTTCACTTAACCCATTGCTTTCCAAGATTCTCTCAATCCTGAACCTCTTTTATATCTGTTGATATATATCGTGCTATAGAACACACTGCTTTAGGTAAATAAGTTATTTGCAGATTGAAGTGTATAGTTCCAGAAGGTTATTGGTACCAATGATCCACCTCACTTAACAAACCTAGAAATTCCAGTGACTACCATTACTATTTCTGGTAGGACTTGTAGAGCTTCAATTTTTCCTCTAATAGGGAAGAGAATTAAAGCAGTCTCTTCAATTTAAAATTTTTTAAAGAACATAACTCTTATTTTTATTTACTTTTCATTCATTTAAATCCTTGAGGGGCACAGCATCACACTGACTCAGTGTCTTTTGAAGGAAGGAGGTTTTGGAATTTGGCATGAGTCCTGCCACGGTTTCCAGGAGCACAAGTTGCCTTTCTCCTATGGTCCTGCTTGTTGCCTGTTCTCCCCTGGGAATTTTGTTTTGTTTTGTTTTTTGTTTTTTGCAGTAGGGTGTAGCTCCATCCCAGGTTGACCTGGAATTCACTATGTAGTCTCAGGTGGCCTTGAACTCACAGTGATCCTCCTACCTCTGCCTCCCAGGTGCTGGAATTAAAGGTGTGCACCACCATACCTGGCCTATGTTGGTTTTTGCTTGGCATCTATAAGCGCATCTCTTGATTTCGTCTTGAACATAAACTAATCTTCAACTTCAAGAAGTTTGGGAGACCCTGCTTACAGCCAACACCACTGTGCTCCAGGCACACTTGCCTTTTAGAAGTTCTGTTCCCTGCAGACCTTCACAGGCTGCAAGGTCACACAAAGGTCAATTTTATTGTCCATGACAGTGGAAAGCAGTGAACAAATAGAAAATAAAAGCCCCAAAGAAATCTGAAGCTTGCACTAACCATTAGTTTCAGGTCAGTTAAAGCAAGTTTGTAAGCAGTTTAAATTGGGTAAAAACTACAAGTGACAGGATTTGTCAAGATTGTTTATTTCTTTTACATATGGGAAATGAGCAACCCTGACTGATTTACTAGCTTCACTCTTTAGGCTCCTGAGAGACCCAGACTTGTACCTCACTGCTCTTGCAGACTCTTTGGTTCCACAGTTGACCTCATGGTTTGCAGTGGAGCTCCAGCCACCAAATCTCCATGTCAAACTGCAGGAAAGGAACAAGGCATGCACCTTCCCTTGAGGACTTTCAGAGTTACTTCCTGTTAGCCAGGTCATAATCATATGATAAACTTTGTAGCATGGAAAGCTGAGAAATACCTAATTAGAATATGAGTAAATAATGTCAATGAATTGAGTTCTGTATTTTCTATTCAGCAGCCCTTGGGGGACGGGGAGGATAAACACATGATTAAATGATCTATTGATAAAATGATCAAGAACACACTTCATAATCAGATGAAGATGGTAGGTGATCACCACACTTGAAATATACTACTCCAAGCTTTGGTGTAATATAAATGCAAAATACATGCTAAATTTTGAAGGTTTAGTACCAAAACTATAAAGCATTTCAATATTTTAATGGTTTAACATGTTGAAATGGTAGTGTTATGACTCAACAAAATATACCGTTAAATTAATTTTATCTGTTTCATTTTACTGTTTGAAAACTAACTTGAGCTCCATATGTTAATTTATTTTTCATGACTTAAAAAGTTTCCATGTTTTTGCATTATCTGATGCTTTTTTTGGAATATTTTAAAGTTTGTTGAAAAATTATAATACCTAGCTGTCATTCTCTTAGTTTTCTACTAATTGTGTCAGCCTAGTCATGTTATCTAGCTTTTTGATGATAGTTCCTCAGTGACTTTGTCATAGTTTTTTTTTAAGTAATAATAAAAGCCAGATGTTGTGATGTATAACTGTAATACCAGTACTTAGGAGGCTAAGGCAGGAGGGTTAGGAGTTCAAAGCTAGCCTGGAATTATATAGTGAGACCTTATAGCAGTTATTTCTTGTTTCTGAGACAAAATTCTCAACCAGAAACAGCTTAAAGAATGAAAGGTTTCATTTTTGGCTTACATTTCTGAGGAGAAATCCATCATGTTGGGAAAAACATGGTAGGAGCAGGATGCTGGCATCACGTGCGGTCAGCTGGGAAGAAGGGGGGCAGAGAGAGAGAGAGAGAGAGAGAGAGAGAGAGAGAGAGAGAGAGAGAACAGCAGGTGAAATGGACTATAAATCCTCAA
>PVHP010021632.1:0-29198 GCA_004024765.1 Zapus hudsonius | reverse complement strand
CTTTCCTTTCTTTCCTTTCTTTCCTTTCTTTCTGGGTCTCATGTACCCTAGGCTGGCTTCAAACTCATCATGTAGCTGAAATGACTTTGAACTTTTGATCCACCTGCTTTCACCTCCCAGTGCTGGGATTGCAGATGTGCCACCATGCCTAGCTTTATGCCATGCTTGGGATTGAACCTAGGACCTGGTGCATGCTAGGCCAGCATGCTACCAGCTGAACTGCATCCTAGCCCCAAAGATTTTTCCAAAGCATTCTGTGTATTTGATCTGTTTGGTGATTGCGGAAATAATAGCTAGTTGTGAGAAGCCCTTCAGCATCTGCAATTGATTTTGAGACCTGCAGTTTCTGATTCCAGGAATTCACCCACACAGTAAAGTAACAGAAGTCACAGGTTGAATTTTTCTTTCAAAGGCTTTTCCTCATGTTGAGCCATGTTTATAGCTTGTCCCCAGCCTACCCATTTGTCATGTCCAGTAGTCACCTTCCTGGTGCCAACTCCCCACCCCACTCCCTACAGTGCTTCCTTCTCAGACCACTTGCTTTAGGTTGTAGATGCACCTCTGCCCCCTTCACTCTCCTTCCCAGGGACAGCCCCTGGCCTTGTTCCTGAGTCCCCCTGCCAAGGAGACCCTGGTTTAGTCCAAACTCTACAACCCTGCCAGGTGCCCCTAGGGTAGGAGGGCACGAGGTACAGAGATAGGGGCCTGGGACAGAAGGGCGTTTGGGGACAGAGAGCAGCTTAGGGTATACACACATACCTCCTCTTCTTGCTGTGTGGGCGGGGAAAGGCAGGCAGCCTCTGCTTTGAGCTTCACTTCCAAGGCACACTCAGCCTCCCTGCTGCACACAGCAGTAGCTCTCATTTTATTCCCTCCATCCACGTCCCCCTTGCCCTATCTCTCAGCCTGTGCCTGCCTTTCTCTTAGCACCCTCACTGCTTCCAGCAGAGAACCTGCTGCTTTTCAGTCTTTTGGGAGAAAATGGAGGAAATTCTAAGGCTTTATTATAACAGGGGAGAGAGAGAGCAGGAAGGGAGAAAGGGAATATATACACCAGAGAAAGAAGAGTGAGCAAAAGGGAGATCCAAGAGCCCCTCCCCCCTCTGGCTACATTAAGTAAGGAACAAGATCCTCCAAGTCTCTGTTGTCACAGCTGCCCTTGCCCCCCTGGGAGCCTTGAAGAGAAGGTGTTGAAGACCCGCTGTGAGGCCTCCACCAACTGGTTGCACTGTTTCTTTCCAGTGATTTTTTTTATCTGACCACTGGGAAATCTTTTTTGGTTTGACACTGTAGTCAAATCCTGCCCATGTCCTGATAATACATTTTTAATGTTTTGAGTGAGAGAGAGAAGAGAGAGAGAGAGAGAGAGAGAGTTCTGCCACTGCACACGAACTCCAGATGCATGTTCCACTTTGTGCATCTGGCTTTACATGGGTACTGGGAATTGACCCTGTGCTCTGGGGCTTTGTTAGAAAGTGTCTTTGACCACTGAGCCATCTTCCCAGCTCAGATGTCGTTTAGGGCTGTGATTAACATCTTTATGCTTAAATCCTGCTTCACATTTTTGCATTATTTCCTTATACTGGATTCCTAGAAGTACTGGAGCCCAAATCCATGGCCACTGTGTACTACAGCAAAGCAGACACATTCCTGTGGCCTGCCCATCTGGGCGCCTGTGCTGCCTGATTTTATTATTATATTATTACTACTATCCTCCTCCTCCTTTTTTTTTTTTTAAAGGCAGGATCTTGCTATAGCCCAGGCTGACCTTGAACGAACTGTGGTTCCAGGTTGGCCTTAAACTCAAAGAGATTCTCCTTCCGAGTGCTGGGATAATCAGTTTGCTTGCTTCTTAATTCATGTTCATTGTAGGGTATTTAGAAGATGAAAATGTAAAATGATGTAAACAAATGTTAAATATGAATGCTTTGCCGGCAGCCTCAAATAACATCTTAGGTTTTGGGAAGATTGTGTTATATACATGCCATTGGGAATTTTGCTTTTCTACTTGCTATTTTGATAGCATTTTCTTTGTTCATCATTACATATTCTATCCCTGCATTTTGGATGTGTGGACAATCCATGGCTGTTGAGAAAAGACATGTCAGGGAACAAGCTGTTTGTGTATCGCTGTACTTAGTCCTGGGAACTTTTTGTCAGGAGTGACTATGTGATCACTTTGATGCAGCCTTAGGCATGCAATGTTTGGCCCTCACCCCATGCTTACTCTGCTGTGTCCTTGTCTTTGCAGCTGAGTCAGGAGCCTCGCTGCCATCCCAGGATAGTGGAACCACAAGCCCTGATGCCATTGAATCTCAACCCCTAACTTCTGCCTCGAGCAAGCCCAGCAGTGCCCGGAAAACACCTGAGTCCTTCCTGGGCCCCAATGCAGCCCTGGTGAACCTTGACTCGTTGGTGACCAGGCCCACCCCACCAGCCCAATCCCTCAACCCTTTCTTGGCACCAGGTAGGCATGTGTCTAGGCTTCATTAACTGCTGTGCTACCTAAGGCTGGCTTCTGCCTCTTGCTCTCCATCCCCACCCTGGGGGCTGTTGGCCTTGTGACTGGGAAGGGGTGGAGCCACCAGGAACCCTATACTGCTATGTTTCTCTCCAAGGCCTGTGGGGTGGGCTTGGGGCTACTGGAGGGAGAAATTAGCTCCCTCTTCTCAAGTAAGAGCCCTTAGGAGAAGCTGTTTCACTTGTTTCCCTGGAAGACACCTTGAGTGAGTGCCAGCTCTGAGTCTGGTGGAGGCCAGATTGTGGGATAAGGAGAGACAGAGTTTGTTCCCCAACATACACCTTATAGACAAGCAGTACTTTGTCCCTTTAGCATGAGCTAAAGCACCCAGGGACTAAGGACCCTTGCTGCAGTACCTGGCACAGGATGCTGTATGAGCCCTTCAGGAGCTCTGATCTGGCTATAGGACTGGTCCAGCCTTTTGACCCATTATCTGGGGTCTTTGTGGTCTGGCTTTGACCTCCCAGTCTAGCTCTGCTCTCTTCTATCCCTATATGCATCACACTGCCAGGTATACCTCAGACATTTTGAGGACCCCTCTTTACCTCCGGGCTATGACACTCCCTACCTACTAAGCTTGGCACATCCTCCTCCCTATCTTCCCTCCCACACCCAGCTCAGGTGACCTTTTCCTTTAAGATACTCTCCCTTTCTCACTGTACAGAGTCCCCAAGACTTAGTCTCCCAAGGGCAGAAATGTGTCCACTAATAAGTGTCAGCCACAGGGGGTCATAGGACACTAGGCCTCCACCCCAGTAGGGCTTGGTTAGGGGGAGTGTGACCACTGGGGTAAGAAGTGGGGTATGAGGAGTTCCTAGGTCCCACTGCCCTCTGGGTCCTGATGGGTGAGAGTGTGACAGCCTGATAGAAAGATTTAGCTGCTGGTGGAGCGGGGTATGACCTGGGATCCTCTGCCAACCTGGATCCTATCCCTGCTCAGGAAGCTCCTCTTCCCTCTGCCAGTGTCGGGAGCCCTCAGGAACTCCAGCACTGTAATGGGCTTTGGAGTACTTTGATGCCCACAAACCTATTGTGGACCCTGGGGAGCACAGCCAAGATTGAGGAGGTTTGTGCAACCCTTGGGACAAGATGGACTTGGCTCTCTCCTTCCTGTCTGGGGCTGCTTTCTCTATAGTGCCCTCAACTGCAAACTTGGGGTGATTCCAGACCCCCTAGCAGGCCATAGCAGGAGAAGCACCCTCCCTACAGTGGGTCAGAATGTAGCAGCCTTGTCTCTTTGGTGGTGACTTGGGTTGCTCCTTGGTTGAGTGGAGTTTGACCAGGCTGGAGACTCATTACCAACTGTGTCTCCTGGCAAAGAATCACTAGCTCTCAACAGCAGGCCTTGCCAAACTTTTATGGGACTAGTGTATGGGTCCCAGGCCACTGTATAGGTGCTGGGTTTCCTGTACCCCCATCCCTGCTCTCTCTCAGACATCTGCCACAGCCTGCAGACAATAAAGGAGCAGGGCTTCTGATGGCGATCTGGGCACCTGCCCTGCAGAGAAGCTGGGATTCCCAAGCCTGATGTGCTCATGACACTGCCTTATTGAGCTCTGCAACCCTCATAGGCCCCACACTTCTCACAGCCAATTTATTAGCTCTCTGCAGTCTGTAGTTGTTTGCCAGTGTAGGCTGTGCACTCTGGGGCACAGTAGTAGGGCTGGGGACATAGCCCTGCCCTGTTGGTCAGGATCCGGAATGGAGCACCGTGTGTGGAATGGGCCATGCCTGTTCTGAAGAGATGGTGCCTTCCAACTACTTAGTCTGTGTCCTCCTCTTTTCCCAGGTGCCGCAGCCCCAGCCCCCGTCAACCCCTTCCAGGTGAACCAACCCCAACCATTGACATTGAACCAGCTGCGGGGGAGCCCCATCCTAGGAAGCAGTGCATCCTTTGGGTCTGGTCCAGGGGTAGAGCCCACGGCTGTTGCCCCCATGACCTCTGTGTCCCCACATCCAGCTCTGGGGGCAAGTGGCTCCTCACTGGGCCCTACAGCGATGAACATGGTAGGCAGTGTGGGCATCCCTCCATCAGCAGCTCAGGCCACTGGCACAACCAACCCTTTCCTTCTCTAGTGCTCAGCCCGGGACTTGCTGGAGCGTACACCCAGAGCTCTCTGCCAGAAGACGCTGAGCGGGGACTCTGATTTGTGGAGTAGTGGCTGAGAGCGCGGTGGTGGGGATGCTGGGGCTTCAGGTGCAGCTTCCTGGTGAAAGGTTATTGTTACAGTCCAGACCCTCAGGCTTGAGGGGCATATGGTGTGGCCTCGTCAATCCTAGGCAGGCCTACCTGCCTGGCCTCAGCCTGTCCCACCACACCTCCTCCCAAGTGCTCAGCTCTGTCCACACTTCACTGAGGTCTCGAATGAGGAGACAACATCAGTGTTGCTCTGGTCTCTAGGACACCTTTGAGACAGTTGCATTGTTTGCCCCAGCCCTGCCCTAGGGATCTCCCAGGCAGCTCTTGGTGTGGACAGGGAGAAGCCTGTGGTCGTGCATCTTTTCTTTCCATTGACTCCTGTGAGTCGGAAGTAACCACCACTACTGTGGACAACTATTATTAAACCCTCTAGACTGAGCTTTAAACTGATTGAGCATAACCCTGCCCTATATAGCTCTATGCTTGTACACGTTTGCACATATTTTGTTGAGTACAGTTTCATATTTGAGTTTGCAGAATTACCTAATAGTCTTTTTTTGGCTAATATTTTTATAACGTGGTTCTTATTTAACTGTCTAGTTTTGATAGAATTTACCAGGTCTGGCTGAATTAAGATCTTGGCACGTATCATTTTAGTGGTCTAATTTCTCTTATTTATGGTTTTAACTCTGTAAGAAAATTTTAAAAGAAGAGATGTTTGGATGACAAAAATATGCCTTATGGAAAACTAAGCAAATTCTTTATAGAAAAAAACGGAGATTTGATTATACACAAAAGATGTTTATTTAAAAAAAAAAAAAACTCCAACAGAACAAGAACTTACAGCCTCTAGTTGCCTTTTTCCAGTTCCTTTTTTTGTGAATTACACTAAACGACTCTTTAGCCCTTTTGGCTCAATACTGAGAGAGGCTTTTTTTTTTTTTTTTTTTTACCAGTATATCAATATCTTGAAAGTTAAAGAAAAAAAAAAAAAAACAAAACCTAACGTATGAATGTGACTCACCAGTTTTTATCAACTAATTCCTTTTGTGACTGGGAATGTAGGAATTGCCAGGGACTTGTTTACAGCGAATGGGAAGAGTGGCTGGTGCCCCATCTCCATTGTGCTCAGGTTAATTTGTATGGTATCGTGTGGAAATGGAGGAGGGGAATGAGCTTCTGTGCCCGTGGGTCACCAGGAATGGTTCCCAGGTGAGAAAGGACCAGGGCCAGACCTACTGTGCTTACCTGCCAGCTTCCGAGTCAGGCTGCAGACCAAGAAGTAATCACCTCTTATTCTTACTTTGGAGATGAAGGAAAAACTCATTCTTACACATAGATTGTTAACAAACATGCACTGATACTATCTCCTCTCCTAACTTCCTGCTGTCCTCACTCCACCCATCATTAAGAAAAAGTATTAAATCCCAAATGATAGACCCAGCCAAGGGGCTATTATACCCTGAATGCTGGGTTCTGGCAGTTTGACAGGTTGGACCTTCTGTCTTGCAGTGTGGACCCCTCACACCTGTAAGCCCCTCTGAGTCTAGAGAAAGCTCTGACCCTCAGCATAGGTGATTCTCAATGGTTCTTGCTCTGCGGAGGACTGCTGTTCAGGCCCTTCTCAGTGTCCTAGGCCCTATAAGCCATGGGCCGTTTTCCCCACCAGCCACCTCTTTCAGGACGAGAGGGCCAGGGCTGGTCCTCAGCTCTAACACCATTCAGGAAGGCTGATCGCCTGGGAGAGATAGAGGCACCATTGGAACAGGGAGGCAGGGTGCCTTCCCCAGATGGGGCTTCCCTCAGAAGCCCACCAGACCTGCATGCAGGAGGAGAGAAGAGCCCTCCCGAGGCCCCTGCTGGCACAGGCCATCCGGCTGTGTTGTCTTGGTGCCCCCTGCACTGATGGTGAAGCCGCTGGCGCTGCCATGCCTGTTGCACATGTATCACGTGCCCTCATGACGAGCACCATGGTGGAGGAAGTCACCCAGCTGTTCCTTAGTCCCAGGGGCCAGTGGTTGGTTTTGAACTTGTGTTGACTGTTGATACTTATTTACTGTACAAATATAATTTATCATTTGTATCATGATATGGTTTCTGACTGTGTCCTTCTTGGCCCTAAACAGGAGGGCTGGGCAAGGCAAGGTTGCCAACTTGGTGTGTAGCCAGCCCCTGTTCTCATGCCTTAGCCTCTGGAACAGGCCAAGAGACTTCCTGCGGTGGGCACTGCCACAGGAAACCCAAAAGCCATGCTGGGAGCAGTGACTGGTGATCCAGGTCTGTTGTCCCTTAATGTACCCACCTTACCATGAAGGAGGTGGCAGTCAGTGTACCTCTTGCAAGGCTAATCTTCAGTGTGCTTTAAAGGCTTCCTGTTCCATTGCCCCTCACATCCCTGCCACAGAAGAGCTGCCACAAGAACCTTCAGTCTGTCAGACAGGCTTTGTGCACTGAGGAGTGGGAAATGGGCTTGGTTAACAGGTTGCCAGTCACTGTCACAGCTGGCCCTCAGCTTGCAGGGATTCATTGGTCCAGCAGAGTCCAGGGTCTGTGAGGACAGCTTCCAGCAATGACAGGCTTACCGGAAGCCCATCCCCTTGTGCCTTCCCTTTGGTGACCAGCTGTGTGTCAGGGAAAGTGATCTTGGTACAGACCCTCTGGGAAGAGTGGAGTGGGAGGTACTAACTTCCATTGGTCCTTGACACCACCAGAGCCCTAAGAAGCTGCCCACCTTGCCTGCTAGGAGGCCTGGTGGGGGGAGGTATCTGTCCCCTAACCATTCTTCCTCCAAGGCCCCAGGCTTTGCTCTCAGGGTAGCCCATTCTTTGAGCTCCTGGGAGTTCAAGTCTCAGTCTGCTTGCTGCATGTTCCTGGCCATTGTTGGTCAAGACTTGTCCTGAGTCCAAGGCATTGGCTTAGGCTTCAAGGCCCTATGGACACCCACTTCCCCCAGAACTGTGACGGGCTTTTGAGCTCTTGTCAGTTCCATTGCACACTGTGTTATTTTGGTCAGAGTGTTACTTTGCGGGCATCTTGGGGGGGGTCTCCAACACAGACTAAACCAGGCCTTGCTCGGCAGGAATGATGCAGACAGGGACTTGCTGGACACCTGCACATGGCTCCTTGTCGGGGCTTGTCAGGGCATGTTCTTCTGGCACCCATCTGGTGGGCTGTGAGAAATTCAAATACATGGGGTGTGCTGGGTATCGACCCCTGGTGAGCTCCCAGATTACACCAGTCTGAGTGAGGGCACCATGAGCTACAAGAGGGCTGCTTTAAATGGTAGATTTAGGGTCATTTGTTATACAGCAATAGGCAGCTGAAGTCTGCCTTATTTGTTGCCAGCCCCACATTTCTCTCAATCAGCAATTACCACAGGGCATATGGGAGGGTCACTCCTTCATTGCTCTTTACCAAAAGACTGGGTTCCTTTCCTTAGATGAGGACTCATTTTCATTAGCAGTTCAGTCTTTCCATCTGAGTTTTATAGTCTCCTTTTTCAATGCCAAGTTTTTTGGTTCTCTTTAATTTCTGCTTATAAACTGGTCTGTTCTTTCTCAAGCTCCTCTTTTCTGGCACATCCTGCTGTCTGTCCCTCTCCCCTAGGGCTGTTGGTTTGGCAGTCATAGACCTGCCTCTAAGTCTGAACATGGTACTCTGCTGCTCAGCCTGCATTCTGTGCTCTTCCTGCCCACCACCGTTTCCACATGCAGTGATTTCTGGCTTGTGGTTAAAGCGGTAAACCATCCTCATAGTGGTTTCTATGTCAATTAGAAAAGAACAGGCTATGAAGGAACAAATCCACACCCTTCCCCTCTGTTCAGGACAGAGCACAATAGAAGTGCATTTCTTACAATACTCAGGAGGTGTGTGCTGGCAGCTTCCCTGGTAGGTGGAGCTCTGATCAGGCTATTACCTTATAGTATTGCCCACCTTCAAGGGCTTCATGGACAAGCACAAGGTGACTCAGGTTTAAGGGGTCAGGTACCCTAAGTGGTAAACAACCTTTCTTTAGTTTATTGAACACAAGGAGCATGAAATATAGTCTTGTGTACCCAGGAAAAGAAGAAGAGTCCAGTAAACACGACTTTGTGATATAAAAGGTAAAGGTGGGTGTTACATGCCTTGTCTACCTTCCATATAGTCACACACGTTCACCCCCCCAATATTCTTGACACATCCAAGCCATCTGCCCCCAAAGTTATTCATAGCATGGTTCTCCCCTTGATTGGCAGGTGCAGAAGGGGTCAAAACTCGGCATGTAGCACACAAAGATTTATATGCATTTTGTTGGTTGGTAATATCCATTCAAAAGGTTAGTAGCTAAAATAGTGAGCTCTGGTTAATGATAAGCATACTGAAATGCACTAAACCCAGGATGGACTCGAGAATGGTTGGGCAGATACCTGTCTTTCAGTACAGGGGGCTAGAACCCCTAGTAGATACCAAAATCTCTGTAAAAATGGTGTATACAGTCTTGCATAACATATGCCCGCCTATATACTTAAGTACTAGATTGTTTAGAATACAAAGCACAATGTGAATGATAGGCAATTAGTTGTTATGGTTGGGTCTGCACATGTTCAATTCAGACACAGTCTGGCTAAATGCTTGATCTTCGTATGTCTGAACCCTTGGGTGTTTTACCTGTAGATATAGGGAGTCAATTCTAGTAGGAAGTGGGCACAGTAAATTCTCAGGGATGCCTAACCTTTTATAATTGTGACATGATGCCATCTCCAAATGTGTTGGGCCACATTCACAGTTGCTCTGGGATGTGTGTGGCCTGTGGCTGCAGGTCGAGCACTGCCATCTAGATGATGATGGCTGTGTATGGCCTACTGTGAACTTACTGTTTAAAGGTTAATCATGTTGGGGAAATGAGCAGTACCCACCAGAACAAGAGGATAGCCTACTGTGCCAAAGCTTTTGGCAGATGGGCACAGGGTGCCTGAGGTAGAACATAGACTGGTGAGGAGCCAAGGCTTAAGTGACAGGTGGAACAGGTGGGAACAAGTAGAGAGCTGCAATGAAATGAGACTGAAGCATAGGAGGACACATGAAGGGCTCCTATCCCAGCTTCCTGAGCCCAGAGCTTAGTGCAGCCTGAGGCCAGTAAGCTTGAGGGGGAAGGAGGGATGTGACGCCTGAGAAACCACGCGGTTTGGCCTCTGGAAGGCAGCATCTTGTAGTGGGAGTGACCTGAAGATTTAGTAGTGAGGTGGTGGTGGCTGTGGCAGGCAGCTGGGACCATTACTTCCACCAGGACCAGGGTTCTGCTGAGTTCGTATATAGAGAGGAGAAAAGCACACAGGGTCAAGTGCATGCACATGATAACTGGGAGTTCTAATGTGGAGAAAGGGCAGCAAGAGCAGTGGGAGTGACTGCCAGGTGGCAGGCAGGAGGCCCTGGGTAGAACACGGCTAGGGCGGTGTAAGGGAGGCACTGGTCTGAGGGACCCTTAGGTCCAGATTTCAGAGGCATTGTAGTTGCTGGAAACAAGCTGGTCTGACCATTGGTGGTGAGGGGACCCTGGGGAGGGGGCGGTTAATGCAAGTTAGAAGGTAGTTCCCCCAAGTAATCCACGGACCGCACCTGCCCCATTTCAGGCTCGGGGGATCACTGTCGCAGGGCACCTTACCATCCAGCTCCTACTAACAGGATTCTTTCTTTGCCTAGGGAGGCCAGCAATCCCAGAGCAGTGCCAGGAATGGAGCAAGTGGCCCATCCCTGATGATCAGGTAGCAGAGGTTTAGGGATGCAGACGCATGAGGTAAGGACAAAAGGTCCAGCAGCGGAGCCAGTTATGTCAAAGCATGCTGATAGGCAGTCCTGGGAGTTTTCTGTAGCATCCTGGGGGCCAGGCCTGAGAGGCACAGGTGCTGAAGGGGGGGAGAGGGCAACTAGCCTGGGCTCTCTAAAAATGTGACACTTTATTATGTAAAACTTTTGAAACAAAAGTTTTGAAACCTCCTCCCCCAGGCTGCATGGGTCAGTGGCTGAGGGAAGAGTCCTTAGGGGAACTGCATGTCATCTCACCCATGGGGGTGAGCACAGGGGCTCAGAGTTTTCACTGCAGGTTGCCCTGGGGCAGGCTGGGCCCTAGGATATTCTGTGAGCCCATAGGCCCAGTGTCATAGCCCAGCTTCCTCATGTCCTTGGTCACCACGTTGAAGAGGAGGGTGGCAAATCCCTGGGAGCGGACACGGGTCACTGGGGACAGAAGGGCAATGTTAGCTGGGTGGGAATAGTAGCAGACCCAGGTTGTCTTAGACATGTCTTAGTCTCAGTGTCTTCTGTAAGATTCGGGACACAGTGCTTGGACCGGGCCCCTTACTGGTAGGTCAGGAGTTTCAGTGGGACAGCCAGGCATGGCATACTCAGCTCTAGCCAGGCCCTCATGGTGGGAGGTATTCTGGGAAGTTTTCAGGTTGGCTCCTATATTAAGGCACCTGGCAACTCCTGGCTTCACTCATCTGTTTCCTAGACTCCTGGGTGTTGAGGCCCACCTGGTTCCTCCCCAAGCTCTAATCTGTCTCAGGGTTGGGGGTGGGAACATCATTCTTTACCTTCTCGGCCTTCACCCTGGGCTACCACCTTGGGGTCGGTGTACTCAGGCCGCCGTCCCATGAACCAGCTGAGAAAACAGGAAAATTTCAGTGAGCAGAGCTCCACATGGCTTGCTTGCTTCAGACACTGGAAAACAGCTCTCCTGACTTAATAGCCAGCATCTTTCCCCCAGGAGCCAGGCCCAGGACAGAGCCTCCCCAGCCCAGCCCCCTACCCTTGCCCATCTGATAAGCCTGGCACATGCCAGTGCCATATGGCCAATTGAAGTCTAGCTGAGCTTCTGTCAGGCCTCAGATAGCCCATATTCCCACACAAGTGGTGGTCAATCTGCTCTGTTCAATCTTACATGGGACTGAGTCACCAAGGATGATTGCTGAGGGAGATCTGAGGTGGGGAAATCCCCAAAAAGTGACACATGACTTAGGAGAAGGGAAGCAAAAGGACAAGAGCCCAACTCCAAAGAAGCCTGATCCAGGGCCCCAGCTTTGCCTCAGTGTGGGACCCAGAAGAAGAATCTAGAACAAGGCACAACCCAGTACTGCATTTGTCAACTGAAAGAATGGCACCTACTTGCCAACGGTAAGGTAAGGTAAAGGCAGCCTGTCAGCAGATAAAATGTTACCCTTACTAGGGAGGGTCTGGGTGACGCCATCCCGATGCCAGTCTCACGGTGCTAAGGGAAATATTCAGTTATGGGGCTGAGCTAAACTCTCACAGGAGCCATGCCCTTCCTACAAATGTCCCGTGACTTGCCCAGGCCACAATTTCAAGGCATCAATGGTGCCTTCCCCACCCTCAAGACCTGGGCCCCATCCCAGGCTCTTGAGCAAGCAGGTGGGGTATGGCGACCTAAACTCCCACAGCCACAAAGCTGGAAACCAGGTATACTGATCCTGAATGATGGGTCCAGAAAGCTGCACGGGCTCAAGGTAGACATGGGATTTGCCCAGGTGCAGAACCCAGGCCCATTCAGACTTTGTGCAACAACTCCATATTCCTGGTTCTCCGTGGGGTAGGGCTCTGTCCTTCGGAAGGCAGCTTCTATGTAGCTACCAACCAGGCTGTGCTGACTGGCCCTACAGGTTCCTGGGGCCCTAGGCTCTATCTGCCCCATCGAGCTTCTGGCTGGAGACCACTCGGAGGCCAGTGATGGCGCACTGGACTCCCTAACAGGGGAAGAAGACAAGAAAGCCAGAAGGAACTGGAAGGGGAAGGTGCCATTTCTTTGTGCCTCAGTTTCCCCATTATTGATCAAGGATCTAGCTATACCCACCTCAGGGGTGGCTATGAGGACTGAATTGCAGCAAGCAGTGCCCACCATGGGAGCAGATCCCACCCTTACTATATTTTCATCTCTCCTGGTCAGCAGGTGTTTTGCTTGCCTGACTGGAGAAGACAGACTGTTCAGGGGAGAATGTTCCAGGCAAGGGCTGAGGCAGAGCAGGACCCAGTGGGCTCAGGAACCCAAGGCAGATGAGGAGCCAGGCAGATGGAAGCAAGCAGGGGAGAGGTCACCAACTCTGCAGGGCACTGTGGTATCCAGGTTGAAGTGATCCTAAATGCAGAGGATGACAGTGGGCAGGTTCTGGCAGCACGGGAGGGATGGTTTTTCAGAACTCTATCCTAGGGTCAGGGGAGGCACTATGTGAAGGCTAGGTTCTTGGAAGGGCTGCACATTAATCCCAGAAATAATGGGCCTAGCCCCTAGAAGATGACCTCATTTGTGAAAGGGGTCTTTGCAGGTATCACTCAACTAAGGATCTTGCAATGTCCAACTTATCCTGGGCCACCCAGGCAGGCCCTAATGTAACCGTAACTATCACTGAAGCATGCTGAGAAAGGGGTGACAAAGAGGGGCCATGTACCAGGGAGGCAGAGCCTGAGCCAGCCAGGTTGCTGCTGCAGGAGGGTGACAGAGGTACCAGTCTGCCATGTGCTCCTAGAGCGCATGCCCTGCAGCTCTCTGGTTTCCAGCCAGTGATAAAGATTTGGAACTTCTGGGTTTCAGAACTGAGAGAACAAATCTCTCTGGTCTTAAGCCATCAAGCCCAGCTAAAGCTGAGGTAGGAGGATTGCCATGGGTTGAAGGCCAGCCTGGGTGAGTGAGACCCTGCCTTACTCCACCTAACCCACACCCCACATACAAGCCATGAGGCTCATAGTAATTTATTCCAGTGGCCAGAGGACACTAGCATGAGAGACAATAGTGGCAGGCGGGTGGCTGAGGGTGGATGGGCGGGAACAGTGGGAGAGCAGAAGAGCTGCTGGAAGCTGCAGGGCTCTTCCTGAGCAAGTGGCCTCCTTAGATGCTGTGTCTGGGTAGGGTTGGCTGATCCTTCACTAATGAGACCCCTTCTATGGTTTTATAATGCATGCCCATGCTGCCTTGCCTGGTTGAGTCCACCAAAAGGGCTGGAGCTGGTCCCTTGCCTGTATGGCCAGCGATGAGGCCTCCCTCCTGAAGCTGAAACCTCAGAGATCTCAGTGGAGCAGGTCCACCCCAAGCCAGACAGTGGGATGGTCCTGGGGACTTTCCAAACCTGCTGACATCCCTGATCACTACTTCCTGAATACCTCTAGGTGAGGTCCTCCAAGAAGAGATCCTAGGGGCAAACGCGTCCAGGTCTTTGAGCTGAGGACAGTGGAGAATGCTGTTCCTTCCCTCTGCAGGCCTCAAAGCTCAGTGTGGCCTCCTGGCCTGAGTGTCTTTCCACTCATCAGGCTTTGGCCAGGCTCCGCTGCTTGATACCAGCGCTGGCCAGGCTTACACAGGGGCTGCTTATTGGTGGCCCCAGTGGTCCTTGTCCATCTGCAGGGGAGCATGGTGGCTGGCAGTAGAGCTGGGCTGGTAGGCATTTCCAACACACCTCCACTCAACTGAGGCCAACTTGGCCCTAAAAATTTCTGCCTGGAAGTAGCAAGGACAGGAGGTCTTCCCACTGGGCCACGGCCAGGCTTATGTGCTCTGGAACCTCCCACAGGTGGTGTCCTAGCCTGATGACTCAGTGACTCCCATTCCATGCCGCTCACACAGCCACTCCTGACACACATAAGCCTTCCTAAGGACCCTGCAAGAGCTGGCTCGTGTATGGAGAGTACCTCCCAGATCCTTCAGGGCAGCTCTTTGAATTCACTTGTTTCTACCCAAACTTTCTCTCCCCAAGGCTCCCTTTTGCGAAGGCATTTAGTAACTGTTAAGAATCACCTAGATCATGGTGACTATCTTATGGATTTTCCTTATACTCGTGTGTCTTCTGAAGAGGACATTAGGACATTAGATCATGAACACTTCTCTTTTGACCAAAGAATTTCACAGAGCACAGAGAAAAATGGCACAGCCTTGAGCAGCCAGAGAGTGGCCTAAGGGAGTTCAGGAAAGATATGCAGCCCCCCACACACACACTATACACACATTTCCATCTGTCTCCAGTAGGTGGAGCTTCCCAGAGCCCTGGAGGAAGGGGTTGGCTGTCCATTCACCACCAGAGCCGGATGCTGGCAGGCAGCAAACTCACCTAGTGAATTTCTGCAGTGTAGATGTAGATTCTGGCACAAACATGGGGATGGTCTTTTTGTACCTGAAAGCAATGTACACACACTTTGAATATAAAATGATGGCCTTGTTTCATGTGTGTGTGTGTGTGTGTGTCTGCAGCCAGAGCTAGTCCACACCACACAGGACTTTTTCTTCTTTTCTTTTTCACCTCCCACTTCTGCCCCGCCCTGCCTGGTGTCTGGCCAGCAGCCTGAGTCTCCCACCCATCCTGGTGGGCCCTTTTCTCAGTATGGCCCATACCCGTCACCCCCCAACCCCATACTCAGCTGCCCAGGCCTCCAGGAACAGAGCATATCTGCTCTGAGCCCAGGGCAGAAGAGGGGCAGTGGCTATCTTGGGAAGCCTGCTTGTTCCCATGGCCAGTCTTCCCAGTGAGGGACAGGCTGCAGCCCGGGGACCTACCTGCCGGGAGAGAAGGGCACGTGCACTGCCCCATAGCCTCGGACCACGTCATTTCCAAACACGTCTGGTCCGTACACACTGAGCACAATCTGCGGCCCTTTGGGAAGGACAAGGTGGAATTTGGCATGTGGGGAAATTAGGGAACTGGTCCAGTGGATGGCATGCCCATTCTGAGGTCTGGGACAAAGGCTCACAGGATGGGGTCAGCAATGAGATAGCACATGGGAACTCTGCCTGTACCAGGGCCCTGCTACTTACTGTGTGCCCTGGGAGCCCTCTCCACACCCCATGCTCACGGCCTGGAAGAATCAAGACACATTCCTGACCTACCCGCAACAGACACAGCGCCTTGGAGGTCCTGTGTCAAGTCCAACCTCCAACTCTGATTCCAGCCAATGCAGGGTTGGCTCTCTGCTTGCTTCCTCTCTGATGGATATGGTTACACCCACCTGTGGGCTGGGGGTGGGCCGCTTGTTGGGGGGGGGAGCAGTCAAAGCATGGCCTTCCAGGTATCTCTTTCCATTACCAGATTAACAATTCCGGGTTCACATCCACTGAGGCCCACCTAGGTATCTCCACCTCCTTAGTTTCTCTGTCATCTAAGTGTAGTAGAGAGATCACTTCCCCACATGACAGCTGAGGCCTGAGGGCTAGCTCTGATGTTCCCTCACCTTTGCCCCTTGGGCTATCTCATGTTCACACAGATATATACACACAAAGTGCTCAATGGGCTTGCCCTGTCAATCTTCCTCCACCAAAAGAATGCAATTCTGGGGCTCAGTTAAAGGCCTGGGTTCGATTCTGCAGTACCCACGAAAAGCCAGATGCACAAAGTGACACATTCATCTGGAGTCTTATTTGCAGGAGCAGGAGGCCCTGGCATGCCCATTCTTTCTCTCCTCTTTCTGCCCTTCTTCCTCTGTTTCTCTCTCTCTAAGTAAATTTTTTTATTTGTTTGCTTTTTGTTTTTGGAGGTAGGGGCTCCCTCTAGTCCAGGCTGACCTGGAATTCACTATGTAGTCTCAGGGTGGCCTGGAACTCACCGCGATCCTCCTACCTCTGCCTCCCAAGTGCTGGGACTAAAGGAGTGCACCACCATGCCCGGCTCAAATAAATATTTTTTTAAAGAATGGATTTCTGTATTTTATGAAAGTATCCCTTTTCTTTATCTTAAAGCATCCTTGCCAAAGCATGCATTCCAAACAGTCCTTCAGTTTTACCTGGTTTTCTGGTACTTTTGTATGAGTCACATAGTATGCATGTTTTTGTGTCTAGCCTCTTTTTTTTTTTTTTTTAGGTAGGGTCTCGCTCTAGTCCAGGCTGACCTGGAATTCACTACGTAGTCTCAGGGTGGCCTTGAACTCACGGCAATCCCTCCTACCTCTGAGGCCTCCCGAGTGCTGGGATTAAAGGTGTGCGCCACCACGCCCGGCTAGCCTCTTTAATTTAATACTGTGCCTTTGAGGCTTACTCAGGTGGTTCTGTGTACAGAGGTCTACTCATGTTCAGTGCTGCTTAATACCCGACCACTGGAATACACTACAGGTAACTGTTCGTGTTAGTGCTGATGGGCACATGGGCTGTCCTTCCTTTAACAACTGTTGTGGTGAGGCTTGGGTTGTTCTTTGTGTGTGTGTTGAGGCAAGAGGACATCCTAGGATATCAGTCCTTGATGCCATCCATCCATCTTTGGGTTTTTGTTTGTTTTAAATATTTTTAAAATTTATTTATTTGTGAAAGAGAAAGAGGTAGACAGAAAATGGACGCACCAGGGCTTCCAGCCACTGCAAACAAACTCCAGACACATGCTCCACCTTGTGTGTCTGGCTTTATGTGGGTACTGGGGAATCAAACTTGGGTCCTTCTGCTTTACAGGCAAACACTTTAAACACTAAGCCATCTACCCAGCCCTATTTTAATTATTTTGAAAATGTTTTATTTATTTGCAAGCAGAGAGGAGAGAGAGAGGGAGAATGAGTCCACCAGGGCCTTCAGCCACTGCAAATAAACTCCAGATGCATGTGCCACTTTGGGCATCCAGCTTTACATGGGTACTGGGGAATCAAACCCAGGTTGTTAGGTTTTGCAGGCAAGCACCTTAACTGCTGAGCCACCTCTCCAGCCCCTCCCCCCTTTTTTTGAGACAAGGTCTCTCACTGGCCTGGAACTTGTCAAGTAGGCTAGATGAGCAGCCAGCAAGTCTCCCCAGTGCTGGGATTATAAACAGGTGTCACAAGCCTAGCACGCTTGCTTCCTCTCTTGTACAGTTTTGGAGCTCTGGTCCTCATACCTCTCACAGATGCTCTATACTGACTGAGCTCTCTCCCCAGGTTTTGTACAGGCTCTTGGCTGTACTTACCTCTCTTGAGTGTGCGCTAAAGAAGAGACTCACATAGGCAGGCCTCCATTCAGCTTTAAAGCTCACAGTTTTCCAGCATGACCCTATGAAACATGCTTCCTCAGTGTTCTCTACATTGTCACTGCACTATGTATGCCCTTGTCAACCTCGGCAGAGCAATCTTGGTTTAAAATTTTTTATTTATTTACAAGCAGAGAGAAAGAGAAAGAGCGAAGGAGGAAGAGAGTATTGGGTGTACTAGGGCCTTTTACCACATGCAAATGAACTCCAGACACATGCACCACTTCGTGTATCTGGCTTATGTGGGCACTGGGGATCAAACCACGATTGTTAGGCTTCACAAGCAAGTGCCTTTAAACTGCTGAGCCATCTCTCCAGCCCCAGAGCAATCTTTTAAGCTTGAATAATTCTAGGGTGTAAACAGTGGTAGCTCATAGATTTTTTAATTATTAACTAATTAATTAGAGAAAGAGATAGTGAATAGGCATGCCAGGGTCTCTTGCCACTGCAAATGAACTCCAGACACATGTGCCACCTTGTGCATCTGGTTTTACATGGGCACTGGGAAATCAAACCTGCATCCGTGGGCTTTGCAGGCAAGCGCCTTAACCAATGAACCATCTCTCCAGCCCTCATTATAGATTTAATTTGCATTTCTTTGTTTCCTTATTTATTTTGGTTTGGCTCTGTGGGTCTGACACCCAGCCTGCTGTATGCTGAGGCAGGTGTTCCACACTCAGATCAAACATCTTGGTCAGCCTCTCTATCACCTCTAAGGTACTCAGCAGACAATACTAGGGGGCAATATGACCTTGTCACATGCCTGGAGTTCTACTTTTCTCCAGAACTTGGCCTGTAAACCTCCATTGCTTTGGTAGCTTTCTGTTGCCTGCAAGTAGTTGAATTTGGTTCATTGATCCTTGGTGTCTTCAGTGGGAGACTGGCCCCAGTTTGAGCACTGTCCCAGGAAATCTACAGAAGCTTCCCCTTGCAGACAACTCTAGCAGGATGGATCCCCTGAGCCCTGCGAAGCTAGGCCTGGGCCACATACAGTAGAGAGGCTCACACTATGAAAGCAGATGAATCTGAATCAAGCATTGCTTAATTACTAGACAGAAAGCTGGAAGCAAGTGCTGTCACTGTTTTTAATCTGTCCCCTAACATGGGAAGAGACAGGGAGAGAAATCTGCGGATTTCTGCACCAGGTAGAACTAGGCAGCTTGGGTAAGCCGGCTCAAGGACAGTCTCCACAGCCTCCATGAGGGTGACCCCACACTCTCTCCATGCAGCAGGCACTCACTGGACCACCACAATGGTGAACGGCCTTGGGAGAAGGAACAGCAGGAACAAAGACTCTTAAGCGGGCACTTGAGGGACCCACATGAGACCTGCAGGGCAGGCCCTGGCACAACTCTCACACCAGGCTCTGCACATAAGTGGCAAAGGCAGCAGACTGGAGCCTCACCTGACCAGCCTCTGACCCTCCTAAGGCCAATTTCCAGCATATGGAGAATGAACCGAGGTGGAGGGTGGGAGGAGGCGAGTACGTCAGAAGCTGGCGGTGGTGACTTGAACAGAAACGGTGGTGGGGCAGGAGAGGCTGTCCTGAGGGTACCACCGGAGAGTGCCACCCTTCCCTTCAGGGCCCACACTCACAGCCATAGGGGTTGGTGCTTTTGAAGGTGACATCAATGGGAAAGTTCCACACCAGCGCTCGCTGAATATTTTGGCTCTTGGATGCAATCTGTGAGATCCCCTCTTCCAGACCCTGTGAGGACGTTAGAGAGACAGCTGGCCTGAGCTCCATGCCTTCCTGTCCCCTTGGGCAGGTCACTTCCTTCACTTCACTTCCTTCAGCTCTTCACTCAAAAGTGCCCTGGACTGAGGCCTCCCGCTTCCCCTCAGCATCTCTAGCTCCTGATGTAACCTCCCTCTTCTTCCACCACTAGCTACCACACTCGTCCACTTATTTTATCAGTCTCCTCCCAAGAACGTAAACTCCAGAAAAATGGAGCCTTTGTCTGATTTTGGTCATTGCCCAGAGGACACAGTAAGCTATTCTAACATAGAAGTATTAACATGTCAGTGGTACCGATAAGGAAACTGGCTCAGAGAGGTTATAGAAGCTGGGCTTCCACTTTTTCTTTTGAAGTATTCTTACTATGTAGCCCAGGCTGGCTCCAAATCTAGAGCCCCTCCTCCCTCAGTGCCTTGAATGCTGGATTACAGGCATATGTCATTGTAATTCCACTGCCTAAACGGCTGTGAAGGTTAAGCAGTAAAGCATGGTGAAGTTTGCATCTCATCCCCCACTCCAGTGACGACAGACTCCTCACAGCCTTGGAGGAGAGCCCGTTTCCTCCTGACTCTCAGGGACAGATGGGGAGGGAATTGGCCTGGAAGGTAGGCTGTTCTCCAGGCCATCCCTGTCACAGCTGCCATGTGTCCCTCTTGTGTGTGTGGGATGTTTTCTCCAGTCTAGCTTTACCAGAAACACACTCATGCTGGGGTTCCTTCTGACCTGATGGGTCAACTGGTTCTGGAAGGGAAGCTGAGGGTATGGTGGACACATCAGAAAACCCAATCGTCAGGAAGACTAGATAGGGAAAGCCCAAGAGTCCAGCTTACCGCCATGGGGGCCCAGTCCTGGCCGTACACAAAGCAGTACTTGCAGTAGAGGTCGTCATACTCTGGAAACTGCAGAAAGAAGTAGAGCACTCTGTTTAGGGGATGTCAGCTGAGGCCCATGCACTGGCTAGGTAGGGGTGGCTGGTAAGAATTCTGAACGTGAGACCCCGGGGGAAGGGGATGTAGATGTGGATGGAGTTTAGCAGAAACTGGGGACTGAGGTTGGGGGAGTGTCCCCAGGCTGCCACTGTCCCTGGGCCTCTTTGCTCAGGCTCTGCCTTTTATCTGATGTTTCTCCCATTCCATCACCTTCAGAATTCACCTTTAAGGAGTCTGCTGACTCCCTGGCTGATTTAAGGGTCACCGAGCCTTTCAGCAACCTGTGCTTCCCATCATCAAGGCACCCAATGTCTATAACTTAAAGCCTATTAGACTGAGGAGGGAGCAGGTTTCATGCCTGTGTGTCCCCAATGCCAGGCACAGGTGTGGGCACCGGCGAGAGCTAAGGAAATGGTGCTTTTGTGAAAGGTCTGAGATCCTAAGTCACTAGAACAGGGCACTTCCAGGGCTGGAGCTGGGGGCCTGAGGGGCGAGGGTCCAAGAGCAGCAGGAGTAAGTTACTCAGAGCACCCATCCCACCCGAAAGCCCCTCCTGAGGCCACAGGGCCGAGGGGACAATGCAGTATCCCTGATGAACCAGGACGGGTAGGCATGCCCAGCCTGGCAGAGCTTTCCCCAAGTCATCTCAGCAGACCTCACGGTCACGCGAGAATGAAGACGATCACCTCCAACCAACACAGAAGGGCAGCGCAACAAAGCTCTCACTGTCAGAAGGGTCCGGGCTTGAACCCCACCTTGGCCATTTCCCCAGCTGTCGAGGGGGCCAGCACAGCCTTCCCTCCCCCATCAGCCTGGGGGCTCCCGGTCTGTGCTCCACCTGGCGGGCACGGTCCCTGCAGGCTCGTCCCGGGGACCCGCATCAGCGCCCCCCTGCACACTGACCTGCACTCGGGGTACAGGGTCCTCATGCTCGGCTCTCCGGGGCCACGCAGCAGCCCACGGGGATGGGAAGGGACCCTGGGGGAGAACCAGGTGGGTTCCGGTGGGTTCCACGGCCACTCACCTGGGCGCTTTCTACCTGCCCGTTGACCATGAGCAGGAAGACGCTGGGAGTCGCCGCCGCCATGGCCCGGGATTAGGGGGCTCGGGAGACTCACGCAGGGCGGCGCTCCTAGGTTGCCTTGGAAATAGACGGCGTGGCGCGCGGGACACATTTCCAGGCAGCGGCGATTTCGAGTAAGTAGTGCGCAGGCGCAGACCTCAGGGCGGAGCGGGGCGGGTTCCGGGGTGTGCGGAGCGCCCTCGGGCCGAGCACTAGGCCGTCCTGGGCGGGTCCCCGGGTGCTTCCGGGCGGAAAGAGCGGGGCGGTGGGAAGCGGCGTCCCCGCAACTCCGCCCAGACCCCTTCCGGCCACTAGGTGTCGCCGTGGCCGCGCATGGACCCTGGCCCGCCGAGCCGCTCCCGGCCTGGGTAAAGGGATTCGCGCCCGTGGCTCTCGTTAAAGGTGTGTTTAACAAACATCTAAACCACCCTTCCACGTGAAGCTGGGGAAACTGAGGTCCACGGATGGGGAGCACCTCGCACACCAGCACCCAACGCTCAGGGGCATTGCCGGCCTCTCCCAGATCCGTCCCTACCGCCACCACCCCACCAGGGTCTGCAGGCATTGTCCTCATGCGACCTCCGCCGCTAGACTCCCCGAGGGCTGGCAGGGTCATCCTCGCTGCTGGGCACGGGATAGACGTTACATAGAAATAAATAAATAAATCCAGGCTGGGAGGCGGCTTAACAGCAATCGGGCTTCACACCCAGGTCTTCACAAGCTGAAGACTCACTGTTCTGCTCTGTCCTGGGATGGGCTCAAGGTCAGGGGTGTTGACACAACAGACCACAACTCTTACCCCAAAGGGAATAGAGCCAAATATGAGTGACCATATTTAATGGGTTTCGGTTATCCTAAATTCCATGATCCAATGTGGTAACAGTTTTATGAAGTTTTTTTTAGTAACTACAAAGTCATAAATCAGAGCTGAAGAGATGGCTCAGTGGTTAAAGGTGCTTGCTTGCAAAGCCTAATGGGCTATTAGAATGAAATTAAAAGACCCTAGTAAAGAAAGAGTTAACAGGCAAGGGGAGAAGAAAATCTTCCAGAAAATGGTATGTTATCTTAAGCTTCCTCCCCTCACCCTTTCCCAAAAACCCAGCCCCCAGTTTCTGTAACTCTCTGTCTGTTTCCCATAATCTTGTATCTGCGGTTAAGCACGGAAAGTACCAAGAATGTCCTGACTGATTACAAAAGAATGTGCAGATGCATACTTGCCTGTAACTTCCTGATAAGACTTGTTTCTTCCACTGTATAAAAAGCCTTGCTTAACTCTATTCAGGGCTCTTTGCCTCTGTCCTGCTCAAGGACGTGCATTGAGCCCCAGCATGCTTGGTTCTTTTTAATAAAACCCTTTGCAGTTGCATGGGAGATCGTGATGAGAGTCTTCTTTTGGATCTGGGGTCTAACAGGGCCTGGGTTTGACTCCCTAGTACCCACATAAAGGCACATGCACAAAGTGGCAGATGTGTCTGGAGTTTGTGTACAGTGGCAAAAGGCCCTTGCATACCCATTCTCTCTGCTTGCAAATAAATAAAATATAAAAAGTCATAAATCAAAACATTTGTAAACTACATCGGTGGGTACATTAGCTAGGCAGGTTACAGCAAAATGTAGAGATTTCTGCTAAAGGCCTCAGATGTTATTTGAGGATATTCTTTTTATAATATTTTATTTATTCATTTTCAAACAGAGAGAGAAAGAGAGCGAGAGAGAGAGAGAGAGAGAGAGAGCGAGAGAGCACCAGGGCCACCACCTTGTGGGTCTGTCTTATGTGGGTCCTGGGGGAATTGATCCAGGGGCATTAGGCACTGGAGGCAAGTGCCTTAACCTCTGAGCCATCTCTCCAGCCCTTGATGATATTAACTTTTGGGTTGGTGGAAGCTAGGGTGGAAGCTAGCTCATAGTCCCAAGATGTTAGGTCGCTCACAGAGGCATGTTATAAATAGCTATTGAAGGGTCTGAGATAGCCCAAGATACTCTGGCTCCAGAGCTGCAACATTCCAACCTTTCCCCAATCAGCTCTATCAGTCAGCCTTGCAGAATGTTCACATAGGTGCAGCTTCTTTCTGAGAACTTCGGGTAACAGGGAAGCATTAGAGTCCCTATCCAGAAAGGGGGACATACCACACAGAGCATAGACTCTGATCACCACACCCTGTGCACCTGCATCACCCTGCTATCTGTTCGGAGTAAACCACAGCTCTCCCCAGAGCCACCTGTTACAGTCCAGCCTGGAAGGATAGAGTCCACCCTTCTCATGGACACCTGACGGAGAGGGGGGATTGTAGGCAGCTGGGGCTCACATAGACAGGAGAGGCTATGCCGGCAAGTTGGCTGAGAGCCCGAGTTCCATGCATTGCACAAGGCAAGATCTGTCTACCTCCCTAGGGACTCTTAGCTCTTTCTCACGGGCTCCTTCAGTTAAAATGCTTTCTGCCACAAATTCCAGAATTTTGACATTTCTTTCCTCCCTGTGGCTCTTTCACATCTTGGGTTCAGTGCAGTGCTCACCTTATCAAATAACTGCTCCAACCTCCTTGTTTAGAACTTGGCTAACTTCTAGAGTAGCCTTGCCTTCAAAAAAAAGTCACAACGGGGGAGTCTCCACAAGGGGAAGGAAGCTTTGGGGTGGCCACCATGGGTGCAGAGCATGAAGGGGTTGGGGAAAAGGGTGGGATGATGGCATTGTTATTACAAGAGTGGTGGGCCTGCTATTTGGGGAGCCCTCCTCCAGCAAACTGTCCTTCAGGTGAGTCAGGCTGGTTGGAAGAGGAGGAGGACATCTTTTGGGCATGGTGTGTTGTGTGGCTTCTGGTGAGAGGTAGGTTCTGCACAGGGGTGGGCCTTCACCTCAGCAGCCATGACTTAGTTTGCACGAGTTGCAGCTGGTGGGTTGTTGACATGCTATCAAACCTCCCTGTGCAGGTGCCAAGTCCCTCCGTCTGCCTCCTTGCTCCAGACACTTTCTTGCGGATTCTCTTGTCATTCCTGACACTCCTCATTCACCTGCCACTCTCCACTGGACTCTAGTACTCTCAGGAAAGCTTGAAGCCCTTTGGCATCTGGGGCCCACTGAAGCTGGGGAGGGCAGGAAGGAGAAATGAGGCTGGAAGTAACACCCATGTGTGCCCATGGCTGCAGCAGGCCAGGGGCAAGTTTGGCTCTGGCTCAAAATCTCTGCAGGGTCCCTAGCTCTTCCTTGACTTCCAGGACCCCCTGACCTCCAGCCCAGCATTCTCTGTCACCCTGCTCTCTTCCATCTCCGGCCTTTGCTCCCATCCTCAAGGGAATTGGGAGTTAAGATGTCTCCATCACCAAGGGTCAGGCTCCAGGTAGCTGCATCCGGTACTTGCAGTGTGAGAATTGTACTTTCGTTTTGGCCCTTTGCCAACATACATACATTTCATTCTCCCCAGATCTAGAGAACTCCGATTTAGCCTTCAAAACCTACCTTTGTGGCCAGGTTTGGGGGCACATACCTGTAATCTTGGGACTCGGGAGGGTCCTGAGTTTGGGGCCAGCCTGAGGTATACAGCAAGACCCTGTGTCAAAAGCAAGCAACACCCTCCTCCCCATCTTCCTTGAACTCATGTCCCCTGTCCCCACAACCTGCTCCCTCTTTACTACTATAATAGTAATATAATATATATATTATATATATATAATAGGGGAACATCTAGCTTTACTTGATTTCCTCTCAAGACGAGGAGCTTACTCCTGACTCTGGCAGCAGGACATCCTTTAGGGGAGCCCCCATCCTCACTCTGTTAATGGGGATCCACCAATGTGCACAGAACTCCTCCCTGCAGGGTGAATACTTCCCAGAGCTCTTCGTGCCCCTAGGATGTTCAGTCTCCTCCTGTGATAGGGTGGTCAGCTGAGGTTAGTTACCACGGGTGTCTGTGTAGGCCCCATGAGCTAGAGTGTTCACTCTGTGGGCTCCTCCCCCATGACCGCAAAGGTGCATGTGCCACCTGTGTATCTGGCTTTACATGGGTACTAAGGAATCCAACCTGGGCTGGCAGGCTTTGCAAGCATGCACTTTTAACCCATCTTTTAAAGCCATCTCTCCAGCCACCTGTGGCAATTCTTTTTATTTATTTGCAAGCAGAGAGCGAGAGCGAGAGCGAGAGCGAGAGCGAGAGCGAGAGCGAGAGCGAGAGCGAGAGAGAGAGAGAGAGAGAGAGAGAGAGAGAGAGAGAGAAAATAGGCATGCCAGGGCCTCCAGCTGCTGAAAATGAACTCCAGATGCACACACCACCTTGTGCATCTGGCTTCACATGGGTACTGGGAAACCGAACTTGGGGTTGTTAGGCTTTGCAGGCAAGTGTCTTACGAAAGGGCCATCTCTCCAGCCCTGGTGGTGATTCTTAATCCTGAGTTAACAATCAAGATTGATCATCACAAATCCACCCCTGTTAACTTTACACTAAAATATACCACTTTTAAGTCCTAACCTTCCAACCCTAGTCCCCAAAGGCTCTTCACCGTCTCATAATGTAAATGCATTCCTTCCAATGTCAAAAGTCCCTACAGTCTTTTAAAAGTCCCAATAAGGTTTCAGAGTCCAAACTCTCTTCAGAGACAGAAGTCAGCCTTTCAATTAAATTCCTATAAAATAAAAGCAAATTGCATGGCTCCAATGTGCAATGACACAGTAAGTAAACACTCCAAAGGGGAGGCTTGGGGCCACAGCAAGGAAAGATCAGACCAAAGCAAGAGCAAAGGCCAGTAGAGCAAATTCCAAATCCTGCGGCTTCACACCCCTTCTCTCTGCCTTGCCATGGAGTCCGGGTTCCCAGGGGCTTGGGTGGTCCCTCCCACCTCCTGCCTGCAGCACATCCTCTCTCTGGCTGGCTCACACCATGTCTACCAACACCTTCTATGGGTGACATTGCAGTGTCTCAGATTTGTGGAGTGGCTTCTAAGGACCTTGCCTGGCTTCGGAAGCTGCGGTCCCCGGGCCCGGGGTCACATCCCTCCAGGACTGCCCAGACCTTTCCTTCCTTCCTTCCTTCCTTCCTTCCTTCCTTCCTTCCTTCCTTCCTTCCTTCCTTCCTTCCTTCCTTCCTTCCTTCCTTCTCTTTCTTTCTTTCCTTTTTTTTCTTTTGTTTTTTTGAGTTAGGGTTTCAATCTAGCCAAGGGACCTGGAATTCACTATGTAGTCTCAGGCTGGCCTCGAACTCATGCCAATCCTACCTCTGCCTCCCAAGTGCTGGGATTAAAGGTGTGTACCACCACGCCCGACCTTGAGACAATTTTTAAAAAGTATTTTATTTATTTATTAACAAGCAGAGATATACACAGACAGACAGACAGACACACACACACAGCCTGTAGCCACTGCAAACAAACTCCAGATGCATGTGTCACTTTGTGCATCTGGTTTACCTGGGTACTTGGGAATTGAACCCTGGTTGTTAGGCTCTGGAAGCAAGTGTCTTAACCACTGAGCCATCTCTCTAGCCCTGAAACAAAATTTTAATAAGCATAAAGATACACCTACCTGATAAATTCTTGCCTGTGTCTAATTCACTCGGTCAAGTTGCTCTTTCTGCAAGTGATGGCTCCTAAAATTTTACTCCACTCACCATATTTAAGAGAATGCAAACTGTGTTGCTGAGTCTACTTTTGCAGTGGCCGGAGGCCCTGGCATGCCCATTCTCTCTGTCTGTCTCTCTTCTCTCTGCTTGCAAATAAATCAATAAACTCGGGCTGGAGAGATGGCTCAGTGGTTAAGGCACTTGCCTCCAGTGCCTAAGGCCCCGGATTCAATTCCCCAGGACCCACATAAGCCAGACCCACAAGGAGGTGGCCCTGGTGCTCTCTCTCTCTCATTTCTCTGCTTGATAATGAATAAATAAAACATTAAAAAAAATAAACTCGCTTCTTGACTATTGTCCTGTTATTTCTCCGCAGTTTGGTTATCATCATGGCTTCTCAAAAACTTGGTTTACATTGGTTCTGGCTTTTGCTCATGCCACACCGTTGATGAAAGGCCTTGGGTAGAAGGAACCAACAGCTTCCTTTGTCAAAGGGTTCTAGGGATCTCTTTAGAGTATTATTTTATTTTTATTTTTTGGTTTTTCAAGGTAGGGTCTCGTTCTAGCCCAGGCTGACCTGGAATTCACTATGTAGTCTCAGGGAGGTCTTGAACTCATGGTGATCCTCCTACCTCTGCCTCCCGAGTGCTGGGATTAAAGGTGTGCGCCACCACACCAGGCTTAGACTATTATTTTAAAAGCACACACAAATTGTTTCTCAAATGGTTCTACCAAAATTACTATGAGAAGGCAATTCTCTGTCCTTCCGCTGCTTTTCATTCCTCAGAGGCAGCAAACTCAAGTATTTCTGCATTCACACATGCTGTTGCCTCCATTGTTTAAGTAATGTGTTTGTAGACTGTCCCTTCTTGATTTTTCACTTTCCCGTCTGTTGAGAGAAGCTATGGGGGATGAGCTCCCTACCTACCCATACCACAGTTGTTTCCCAACTTAAAAAAAATATTTGTTTGCATACAGAGAGACAGAGGTCATTCCTGTCACAGAATGTAGCAAAATTTTATTTAAAAATTTTTTTAAATTAGCCGGGCATGGTGGCGCACGTCTTTAATCCCAGCACTAGGGAGGCAGAGGCAGGAGGATCACCATGAGTTCAAGGCCATCCTGAGACTACATAGTGAATTCCAGGTCAGCCTGGGCTAGAGTGAGACCCTACCTCGAAAAACCAAAAAAAAAAAAAAAAAAAACCTTTTAAATTGATAGATTTCATAATTGTAGACCACAAACCACTATGATTCCCTTCCCCTCCCATTTCCCTAAATCTCTTCACCTTCTCAATTAGTTTCTGTTTTGTTCTGGTGTCATCATATTTTCCTCCCATTATGTGTAGGTAATATCAGGCACTGTGAAATCATGAACATCAAGGCCATTTTTGTGTCTGGAAGTTTGCATTATAAGCAGTCTTATTCTTCCTTTAGCTCTTACAATCTTTCTGCAACCTCTTCCATAATAGAATCTAAGTCTCAGGAAGTGTGACAGAGATGTCCCAGTGCTGAACACTCCATTGTCACTTCTCAACACTGTGGTATCTTTTGAATCATCCCAGTGATCACTGCCATCTGAAAAACAGAAGATTCTTTAGCCAAAAGTGTAGCATTATTATATGGGTGTATCCTTATTTTAAAAAGTGCTTATAAGGCAGTTTGGTAGGCATATGTATTTAGTCAGACTGTTATTCTCCTAGGGTTCATGACCTCCCCTGCCATAGGCTTTTGACTAGGTCTTCAGTACTAGGCATGCTCTCCCTCCAGTGGAGCAGGCCTTCAGTTTAATTAGAGAGCAGTTGGTTTCCCCCATAACAGACGTGCCACTATTGCACTAGTTGGTTCATTTGGCCTGGCTGGCCAGTCTTAAGACTTGCAGAACCCACTGCTGTTAATGACTTCTCCCTCCCAAAGGCTGCATGCAGCATAGCTCTTTTGGATGGGTAGTAACTTACTATTTTTGCATTTCTTCCATGACTGTCCAAGAAAAGGTGTTTTTAAATTTTAAAAATATTTTATTTGCAAAGAGAGGGAGAAAGGAGACAGAAAGAATGGGTGTGCCAGGGCCTCTAGCCACTGAAAAGGAACTCAAGATGCATGGGCCACATTTTGCATTTGGCGTGGGCACTGGGGAATTGAACTCTGGTCATCAGGCCTTGCAGGCAAGCACCTTGAGTCATCTTTCAGCCCCCCAAAGGTGATTTTGATAACCTTTTCATATGGCCCATTTTTTGCTTTTTGTATGTTTTTAAAATAAGTTTTCATTTATTTGAGGGAGAGGGAGAGAGAGGGAGAGAGAGAGAGGGAGGGAG
>PVHP010021631.1:0-29226 GCA_004024765.1 Zapus hudsonius | reverse complement strand
TGGTGGCGCACGCCTTTAATCCCATTGCAGAGAGCTGGGTGTGGTGACACACACCTTTAATCCCAGCACTTGGGATTAGGCAATGCTTGGGAAGACTACAAGGTCAAGGGTCAATGGAAGGCTACTTTACTACAAGCTATCCTAGCCAATCCCGTGGCGTCTGGGGGTGGCAAGCAGGAGCCAGCCAATCATGGGATGATCCGTGTCCTTTTTTCCTATAAAAGCAGCTGCTTCTTAGTGCTCGCCCCTTCGCTTCCAGCTCCCCCCTCAATCAAAAGGCTCTCCAATAAAGTGTGATTTGAGAAGGATCCTCACGTGGTGGTGGTTCTTCCTCGCTGGTCAAGGAGTTCACCGCAGAAACTTAACCAAATGGTGACTTAAATCGCAGCTGCTGTCCCAGATGTGTTTTCTTTACCTGAGCAGATTAACACATCTCCTGGTTCCTGGTATGCAGCTATTGATCTTACGAATGCTTTCTTCTCCATAAAAGTCCATTAAAGACCACCAGAAGCATTTTGCTTTCAGCTGGCAAGGTCAGAAGTACACCTTTACTGTTTTATCTCAAGGTTATATTAACAGTCCAGCCCTATGTTCATAGCTTAGTTCTCAGGGATCTTGATTGCTTGTCTATTCCACAAGGTGTCACATTGGTTCATTATATTGATACGCTGATTGGATCAAATGAGCAGGAGGTGGAAACCACTCTGGAGCTGCATATGCACATCAGGGGATGGGAAATAAATCCATCCAAAATTCAAGGAATTCAATAAAATTTCTAAGAGTTAAGTGGTGTGGGGCATGCAAGGATATTCCTTCTAAGGTGAAGGCTAAATTGTTGTACCTGGCCCCTCCTACCACTAAGAAAGAAGCACAACATCTTAATGGACCTCTTTGGATTTTGGAGGCAGCATATTCCTCACTTGGGTGTGTTACTTTGTTCCATATACAAAGTAACTCAAAATCTTGCCAAATTAACAAATGTGTGTATCAATTAACCTATACTGATCTCACTCTCTGATGGAGATTCTGTTTGTATTTTTCAGAAGGCAGCCAGAGAGCTGCAGACAACCCAATTCCACCAACAAGCCATGAGATGATGGCTGACATCCTGGCAAGAGATGAACCACCCCTGGACTATTATTTAGGCCCCAAATAGAACCTATGAGAAAGTGGTGAGATAAACAAGAGCTCTATCACTGAAACAAATCAGATAATCCAGGAAAGATCAATGGAGAAAGACACCAACAGTACCCAACTCAACCCAGGGCAAAGATCCAGAGAGTCTTAAGATCTTAACAATAAAGCAGCCTTAAAACTCACCCATCATGACTCAGGGAACTGACTGGAAGAGGGACAGAAAGAATGTAAGAGCCATGGTGGGGAAGAATATCCAAAGATATTGCACCCCACAGCAACAATAAACAAAGTGGGGGGAGTGTGGAACTGGCTATTTCTTGTACAATTCATAATTCCCTACTCCATGGACTGATCCAGTATGCCCAACAAGGAGGATACCCAGTGGATTGGGAACGGGGAGGAGGGAAATGGGGGTATCGTCATAAGATTTGCTCATACAATGTATCTAATTATGGATAATAAAGATATCAATAAAAAATCAAACAAAATACAGGATACCTTGCCACAAGGACTAATACAGACAGCTCACAGAGGAGGATATACAACTGATCAGGGATGGGGAGGGGGGGAATTGGGGAATTCGGGATAACAACGCATGGTTTGCCCACTAAATAATGTAACACATTATGGACAATAAATATATATTAAAAAAAAAATCAAACAAAATAAAATAGATATAAATTCTAATATATCAATAAGGACATAAATGCTAATATTGTAAATACAACCAAAAAGACAGAGTATAAGCAAAGAAGATTTAGAACCATGGCCAATTATATGCTGTCTACAACTAACAAGATTATTGTAGGAATACTGTTCTAATATAACAATAAAAATAAAATGTTGAAAAAAGATGCATCATGAAAACATCTATCAAAACAAACAGATGAAAATAAGGCAAGGATTGCTCATTAATATCAGGTAAAATATATTTGAGCATAGAATGCTTAAAAAGTCAATCAATCAAGAAACTTAAATTCTAAGCATATGTTTACCAAACTGCATGTATATAAGGAAAATTGATAGAACTGAAAGGATAGACAGATCCACAATTATAGTTGGACATTTCCAAACATCTCAATAATAGTGCGACTAGACAGAAAATCAACAATTTAAAAATACCTAACAATATCATCAACCAATAGCATCTAATACACAGATGTAAAATAGTTCACTCAATAATAACAAAATGTACATTAAGTATCCAGAAAATATATGAGCTTAATCTTGAGCTGGAGAGATGGTTAAAGGCACTGCCTGCAAAGCCAGCTGGCCAGGGTTCAATTCCCTAGTACCCACATAAAGCCAAAGGTACAAAGTGGTGCATACATCTGGACATCTGGAGTTAATTTGCAATGGCAAGGGACCCTGGCATGTCCGTGTTTTTTCTTTCTCTCCTCTCTCCTCTCTCTCTCCCTCTTCCTCTCCACCCTCTCTCCCTCCCCCCTCTCCCCCTTCCCTCTCTCTCCCTCTCCTTCTCCCTCTCCTTCTCTCTCTCTCTCTATCTCCAGCATACTGACAAAGAAATAAGAATACACAGTTCCAATATCACAAGCAAAATAAGGATTTCAATGCAGGCAGACCCTGAAGCCATCAAAAGGGTCTCTGCATCTAAATGTGACAACTTAATTGAAATGGAGCAATATCCTCAAAAAACATTAATCATCATAATTACCTCATATGAAACAGATAATTTAAGTAGTTCTATAATATTAATAAAACTGAATTTTTTTAAAACTCCACAGATAAAAATATTCAAGTATAGATGGCTTTCACTAACTAAAGAATCATATCAACAGCTTAAAAATGATTCAAAATCAATTGTAAATACATAGGAACTACTTCCTCAATTTATGAAACTAAAATTACCCCAATAAGAAAGAAAGAAAAAAGAAAACAAAATTAAATCCCTGACAAGTATAGGTGTATAAATTCTTAACAGAATATTGCCAAATGAAATTCAGGAATATACTAAATGGATGATAAAACATCATCCTGACTCCAGGGATGCTAAGATAGTCCCACTTTGAAAATAAATCAGTGTAACACTCCTCCATATGAAGAAGCTAAAGAAGAAAAAAAATCACATAATAACATCCATCAACAAAGAAAAGGCATTTCACAAATTTCAGTTTCCATGCATTATTTAAAGAAAAAAATTGAGAAAGAGGAAGAAAGGGCACTCCATCAACTTGTCCGTGTCTCCAAGGAAGCGACTACTAAAATCGCCCTGGATGATGAAGACAAGCCAAATGCCTTCCTCACCATGTGTTCTCTCCATAGAGAACAAAGTAAAAATATTGTCATTACTCTTTTTAAAAAAATGTTGGAAATTGTGGGCAGTAGAATCAAGCAAAAAACTAAAAGAAAAATCATTCAGTTTGGCAGACAATAAAGAAAATCTCAATGAATTAAAAAAAAAACTTTTAGAAATAAATGAGTTCAGTAGGGACACTTAAGTTACATATATTTCCACTCCATCCCTTCTGGGATATGAGTCATCTCTTTGCTCAGGATGTCCATATACTGCACTCCAATCAAGTAGTGGTTACCAGACAGGTGTTGTATTCTACTTATCCGTAGTTTCCTTAATAATGTTCCCAACAAAACGCAAGAGTGGTGATGATAGCAATTAGGACCAGCCAAAAAGAAGCCTTAAGTGTTTTCTTTAAATTGAAAGGTAATAATTATTAATTTTTAAACATAGCTTTGTTCTTTTTTTCCCTTCTTTTAAAAAAATTATTTACACGCAAGCAGTAGTACATAAAGAGAAAGAGAGAGAAAGAGAAAGAGAGAGAGGGAGAGAGCGAGCCTAGGCATATGAGGGCCTCCAGCCACTGCAAACAAACTCCAGATGCATGCACCACTTTGGGCATCTGGCTTATGTGGGCACAGGGGAATTGAACCCCGGTCCTTATGCCCTGGAGTCAAGCATTTTAACTGCTGAGCCATCTCTCCAGTCCAATAATTCTTAATTTAATAATGAAAAAGTGTATAGTGAGGTTGCAAAGATCTCTGATTAGAATGAGTTCACTATCAGCAAAACTATAAAAAAGAAAAATAAACCTGCACTAGTTTTGCAACCATACTGCAAACTGCAAAAGCCATAGCCCCAGTGCATGATATATGCTTCAAGTAATGGAAAGTGCATGACATTTATGGTTAAAAGACATGAACAGAAAACATTCCAATTGACAGCATTGTCTTTTATCAGAAAGGATTGTTAAATTTTGCTATTAGTAAATTTTAATCTCTTAATGTGCTTAAGTTATAAACTGAACATAGGAGAAACCACAGTATGTATATCTGTAATTTGTAGTATTCACAGTGGCCCTTCAGAAAAATGGGGAGACTATACTAGAAATAGACACTGACACTAAAAAAGTATTACCATCTGCAAGGGAGGGAGGGATGAATTGAGGGAGGAAAATCTAAGCAATGCAGAAGACATATATGCTGAAAACTACAAAATGTTGATGAAAGAAATCAAAAGAGATCTAAATAAATGGAAATACAAAATGTTTGCAGATGGGAAGGCTCAACATATTACAGATGATACACAAATTTAAGATATTTTCTATCAAAATCTCAACATGATTACATCTAGACACAGACACTATTAATCTGAAATTTATTTGTAAATTCAAAAAAAAAACACTGGAATAGTCACAACAATTTTGAAAAACATAACAGAGTAGGAAGAACCCATCCTGTGTCAGGGGTGGTGGCTGCAACTGTTATCCCAGCACTTGGAAAGCTTCAGTAGGATGTTCCCAAGTTCTAGGCCAGCCTGGGTTACATAGTGAAACAAAGAATGGAGGTCTGATAATCTAGAACCCACAAAGAACTTAAAAAATTAAGTAATAAAAAACCAAAGCCATCTCAAAATATGGGGCACTGAACTCAACAGGGAATTCACAGAGGAGGAATCTCAAATGGCCAATTCTCATTTAAGAAAATGTTCATCATCCTTCATCATCAGGGAAATGCAAATCAAAACAATTAGATTCCACCTTACTCCAGACAGAATGGCAGTCATTTAAAAAAAAAAATCCAACAATAGATGCTGGCAAGGATGGGGGCGGGGGAAGGAACCCTTATTCACTGCTGGTGGGAATGCAAACTTGTACAATCACTATGAAAAGCAGTGTGGAGGCTCCTGAAAAAGATGCATATAGAGCTACAAATTCAATGTATTTCCTATCATGATGTCAATGACAATTTTCACAGAAACTCACAAAAATCATAAATATAGAACCAAAAAGTCCTCAAATACTCAATGAAATCCTGAGCCAAACAAAGATGGAAATATCACTATACCTGTTGTTAAAATATACTACAAAACTACTGCATAGTAATAAAACACAAGTCAAAATGTAAGAAATAAAATATATATAAATAAATATATCAGAATAGAGAAACCAGGAATTAATCTAGGTACATACCCCCCCAGCTGATGTTTTGGCAAAGTTTCTAAGAACACACATTGGAGAAAGGACAACCTCTTCAGTCCTAGAAAACTGAGTATGTGCCTTCCCTTTAGATTCCAAGAACACACAGTGAAAAGTGATCACGTTCCTAACTTCTACCAGATTCTTGAAGAGACACAAGGGAATGGTTTCCAGTCCCTACTTGGAAATGTGCAGTATTGAGGTGAGCACCTCAATAGACAGCTCCTTCTCCAGTGGACAGTACAGCCAGCTGGGCATGAATCAAAGACCAAAAGCTAGAGAAAATGGTCTATAACTGAATCCAGCTGTGTTTCAGAACTATCTATAGGGTCTTAAGGTATATAATTGCTCAATTTCCTCATATATAACTGGAGTTAATAATGCATGCAATAGATATGAGGATTCACTAATACAGCTGACAGTTAAGGCACTTGCCCACAAAGCCTAATGACCTGGGTTCAATTCCCCATTACTCATGTAAAGCCAGATGCACAAAGTAATGTGTTTGCAATGGCTAGAAGCCCTGAACATTCATTTGTTGTCTATCTGCTTGCAAATAAAAATATTTTTAAATAATAATAATAATAATAATAATAATGCCCACCTTCACTGTGGGGCAAGTGTGGTGGGTATGTGTTCTAAATCTACCAAATGATGGTATGCATATACAACAGGAATGTACCTACTTAGCATGCCTGGTATATAGAGAGGGGAGCAGAAACTCAGGGATGATAAGGAACTTAAGAAAATGAGCTAGAATTTGAACATGGACATATATGATGGTAACACTTATGTTTTTGAGCAGAGCAGAGGTAAAGTCCTGGATGCTAGGGCTTTCATCAACCTGAGCAGTTTCCACAACAGTTCCCAGGAAGCCTGGAATGAGAGGTTCACAAAAGCATTTCTCTTAATTTGCCAAAAGTCAAAGGACCAGCTTCGTTGGGGCTATAACAAATACTGCCAAGGAACCTTATAGCTCCTTATAAGAGTGTTTCTGCAAAACAGAGACTAATTAAGAGAGGGAAGAGATGTGAGGGAGGGTGGGGAGGGAATCAAAGTGGTTTATTGTACATAATTATAGAAGCTATCCAAAAAAAGCTTTAAAAAGCCAACCTGAAAATGAAGATACCATAGTGCTGAGAAGAAATGAGAGTGGAGTATTCAGCATTGGGACATCTCTATCACAGTTCCTGAGGCTCAGGGTTTATTGCAGAAGAGGTGGAGGAAACATTGTAAGAGCCAAAGGAAGGTTAGGACTTCTTAAAATGCAAAATTTCAGACACAAAGTGGCCTTGATATTCATGACCTCACAGTGCCTGATAATATCTACAGAAAATGGGAGGAAAAGATGATATTGAAACAAAATAGAGACTACTGAGGGGGTGAAGAGATATGAGGAAGGGTTGGGAGGGAGTCATAATGGTTTATGATTTATAATTATAGAAGTTATCAATAAAATGTTTAAAAAAGAGTGTTTCTGAAAGAATGATATGCAACATTTTTAACTGTAATAGATATGGCTAAATTGCCATCCAAAATGTCTGTAGCAACTGATATTCTAACATATAGAAACTAAACATTTGTCTAAAATGTCTATTTAATACGTATAAAAATATCCAATATGTTCCAGGTGAAAATGTATACTTTGACCAAGCCTTGCTCTTTATAAAAGGATAATTACATAACACCATACATGCAGGAAAAGAAGGACAGATTGGAAATGAACCTTCAGTAGTTGTTACCTTTGAAGAGTGGGAGGTGATCAATTATATTATCATTTATAAAACTTCCTGTTAAGCTTAGAGAAGAAAAACCATTCAAGCTACTTCTTAGGGAAAAAGAGATGTGAAACAAAAGCAGTTTCCACATACAAGAAAGATGCAATCCAGTGGTTGTTCTCCAATGAGGCATATCTTCCAAAATCCTCACTTTGTTGTTCATAAAATGAAATTTTGATGAAAGTACCACTTCAGATAAGCAGCCTGTTGACCCAGCTTTGCTAAACATGCACTTTCATCCCAGCAGTATCCAGGTCCACTCATACATCCTTAAGTCCATGTAGTCACTACATTATTGCCCTGATAGGAAAGAAGTACATGTTTATATAAAATAGTGATATTTAAGTCATCCATATTCATTCTACCCTCACAACCCATGAAGGCTTTTCCTTTTCACTTCCTTCCAGATCAGGCTCTATGTGAAGTCCCTACAGAAGTTCACCTGTTGTAAGAGAATGCTGTGTGCAATCTTCTGTCTTGCTTTTCCCTTCATAGCCTACATGTTCATCGGCTGAAGCAGTCTAGGGTTCATGGGGCAGCTGCAGGATCTTGTCACTCAGCGTTGTCATGGCTTCGCTCAGCACACCTCTTAAATCTTCCGCCATCATTCACTTTTCTCATAAACCATTTTTATAATAAATGTATTTATTTATTGTTAATAACACATCTCATGTTGGTCCCATTTCCCTCCTCCCTGCCCCTAATCAATTGAGGGTGTCCTCAGGGTCTCTTCAGTGGATTGCTGGAACACTCCGTGGGATAGGGGTATGAATTATCATCAACCATTTTTTAATTAAAATATTTTATTTATTCATCCCCAAGCAGAGAGAGAGAATGCACCAGGGCCACCACCTTGTGGGTCTGGCTCACGTGGGTCCTGGGGAATTGAACTCACAGCCTTAGGCACTGGAGGCAAGTGCCTCAACCACTGAGCCATCTCTCCAGCCCTTATCAACCATTTTTTATTCAGCTACTTTGAACAACTTCATGTAGAAAACTTTAAAGCTAGGATAATTTGTTAGGATATATTCCTAGAAATATAATTACTAGATCCAAGAGAACAAACATTTTTGTATGGTCCCAGATACTCCTGACTAAATTCTCCAGAATGTCTCCACCAGAGCACAGTAGAGGAGGTTCAGGCTGCCAACTTCTCACCAGTACTGGGTCTTCTTCCACAGAGTGGTGAAAAATAGCAGCCCAGCTTTAATTTGCATTGCTTTGATTACAAGTGATGTTTTAGTGGTCTTCCATGCTTGCTAACAAGCTGCATTTCTTCTTGTGATTTTTCTGATCATACTCTTTGCACATTAGCCTACAGGAAATGATCACTGTATTTAATTTTCTCCAAACCCTCTGCTTTGTCGCACTTCTGCTACAACTTGCAAAGTTACTGGCTGACATTGGTGCACACTAAAATAATTTTATTAATGACATTTTGGACATTCAAAGTACTTAACACAGACACACACACAATGGTCTTATTTTTTGTAAAAATTTTCTATTACCATATAATACTGCTATTCTCACTCTTGGCTAGAGAAGTTTCTCTTTTTCAGATGGCGGTGACCACTGGGATAACTCAAAAGACACCATAGTGCTGAGAAGAAATGACAGTGGAGTGTTCAGCACTGGGACATTGCTATCACACTTCCCAAGGTTCATGGTCCATTGTGGAAGACGTGGTGGAAAGATTGTAAGAGCCATAGGAAGGGTAAGACTGCTTACAACGCAAACTTTCAGACACAAAATGACCTTGATATTCATGATTTCACAGTACCTGATAATATCTACACATAAAGTGAGGAAAAGATGACAACAACAAAACAAAACAGAGATTAATTGAGAGGGGGGAGAAATATGGGGGAGGGTAGGGAGGGAATCATATGGTTTATGGTCTATAATTTTGGAAGTTATCAATAAAAACATTAAACATTTTTTCTATTAGACAAGTAAGATTTATAGTTCCCACTTTACAGAGAGGAAAGCAAAGGTCCAAAGCAGATAGAATACCTTTTTAAAAAAAAAACCCTAAATGGCACGACTAAGACCCTAATGTGTCCTTCAATTCCAAGAGCCAAGGTAACAACACAGTAGTTAAGAGTCCAGGCCTGTTACCCAGCTCTGACTACTGAGGGATACGAACAGCTGTCATCTCCTCTGGGGCAGGTGAAAAGGTCCAATAAGCTAATGGAGATGGGAAGCTGAGCCTGGAAGAAGAGACAGGACACATGGAAAATGTCCAGTCCTAGCAGCAGACCCACATGAATGTATGTATGACACACTCAGAGGGCTCAACTCAGGATCTTTGTCCCTTTACCAGGGCAGAATCTGCCACTCCAGGTCAAATTCATCTTTTTGAAATTTCACATTTGACCACAGTCCAGCTCCTCTAACCCAATGTCATTCATGAAGGGTCACAGACCAAATGGAATGAGTCTCATAATTTTCCCCACATCCCATCCATCAAGCCCTCCCTCCATGTCTCTCCCCTTGACAGGAGGAGTCATGTTTTTCCTGAGCATGTGTGTCTGACATCTTCTCTGTTCAGAGGCCCAAACATCCATCTCTAGAGCCCAATAACTTCAGAGTCTGCAGAGAGCTGCCCTCTGAGGTCTCTACAAACAGTGGCTGCTCTGACTAGAGGTGGCACAAGGGAGCCTTTGGTATTTTGGAGGTCCTGACCTGCATCTGGCTCTTGGGTTGTTTGGGCTAAATTTTAGTCTCCACTTCCCCAATGGACTAGGGGGTTCAATTCTGTTAGTTCTTCTGATTCTAAAGGACATTGGTAAAGAATAAGAGACAAATGCCAGTAACTGTCATAAAAGAACTAGAGAAAAACACACAGCTCTGGGTCAAAGAAACCCCAGCTAGCTTCTGACTCTGGGTGAGAGATGGCCTCCTTGGACCTTAACACCTTATCTCTAAGGCCAGAATTAAAGTATATCTGGCCCCAAAGGTTTATCATGACAAGTATTGCAGTCTTACACTAACTGAATTTCCAATTCTCCCAAGAATATTCAAGCCACAGAGTAATAACAGCCACTGATTACTGATCACTTCCCGTGTACAGGACTGTATTTTAAACACAGCTCATATGTCATCTAAATAAATTCTTATCATGGTATCATTCAATTACTTAGTCAAATATTTACTGAACCTTTTTCTAGGTGCTGGGGATACAGGAATGAACAGAGCAGATGAATTGTTCCTGCTCTGGTGAAACTTTCACTCCAGTGAGGAAGACAGAAAATAAGTAAGATTAATAAATAAAATGTATGGTAGGTGATAATATCACATGGGTTGAGGAAAAGAATAGGGCAGAGAGGAAGATACAAAAACATCAAGCTGGGCGCTAAGATTTAGCACAATGGCCAGGGAAGGGCTCACTGGAGGCTATCAGCTGTATATAAACATACAGTGATTTATATTTATAAGAAGGCTATATGCTGTTTTTGTATTATTGGTAATATCTACTCCCCTTCCCATGAGTGAGGTGTACTGCACAGTGTGCCTTGCTGTAGCCTTCTAGGCTGCTAATAGACACAATACAAATAAGCTTGATACACCATAGAGCAAGGATGTATCATCTTTTGCTCCTGCCAAGGCTAAAAGAGAATGTCCGTTGGCTAACTACTGCTCCTCCAACTTCTCCATCCAAGATGTTAGAAGCAGAATCCCCCAAGCCCAGCCTGAATGAGATAAAGCAGGCAAACTACAAGGGGTGCATGAGTCACTGGTGCAAGCAAGACCTGGGACTATTTTTTTATGCAGCATTTTGTGGTCATCAAGGACTGACAGACTTTGAAGTAATGACACCAAGAAAGAGAAAGGGCTCTGTGATGTTCTGAAGGTAATCTGCTCTAAGCAGAGAGGAGGTGAGCACAGCCACCTGCCACCGTAGAGTATTCAAGGAACAACAAGCAGACCTTGGTCGCTAGAATGAGAAAATCAAGGAAGAGAATGGCAGGAACCCAGGTCAAAGAGAGGATAAATGGCTGGATCATGTACAACTGGAAAGATTGAATGAGCATTTAATTCATCATCCACACCAGCACACATTTTTTAAACTGAAGTATAATTTATACAAAGTAAAATGCAATTCTTTTTCATGTACAGTTCTATGAGCTTGACAAACTTAGACAGTCATGTAACCAACACCATAATCAAGTTATAGAACAGTTTCATCATCCACAAAAATTCCTTCATGGCTCTTGGTAGTTGACTCCTTTACCCAGATCCCTGGAAAACGCTGGGCAGTTTTCTGCCTCAATAGCTTTGCAAATTCCAGAGCATCATATAAGTAGTGTCTGGCTCCTTGCACTGGGCATATGTTTCTGAGAATCATCACGTTTCTGCATGTACCTGTTCCTCTTCAAATTTGAATGATATTCAATTGTATGGATGTACTTTTTTTGCCATCCATTCACCAAGGAGACACTGAGGTTGTTCCGACCTGTGGTTGTTATGAGTAAGGCCACAGTGTACATTTACATATAGAACCAGATCATTTTGCAAGTGAATAATTCTCCTGGTACAAGAGGTGTAGGTGGAGACTGTCCTGTGCAGATGAGGAAGTATGTACACCCAAGGAACATAGCTCAAGGTAGAGACTCCAGTTGTTACAAGAAGATCCTCTGAAGAGCAATGATAAAATTGGCTGAGATTTTAAAATATTTTATTTAATTTTTAAAATTTTGTTTATAGGGAGAGAGAGAGAGAGAGAGAGAGAGAGAGAGAGAGAGAGAGAGAGAGAGAGAGAATGTGTGTTTCATGGTCTCTAGACATTGCAAATGAAATCCAGATGCATGCACCACTTTGTGCATCTAGCTTTACGTAGGTACTGGGGAATTGAACCTGGGGCCCTAGGCTTTGCAAGCAAGTGACTTAACTGCTGAGCCATCTCTCCTGGCTGAGATTTTTTTTTAAAGGATCACACTGGCTGCCTCAGAAAACCAAGCTGCAGAGGTCAAGCACAGAAGCAGCAAGATTATATAATTAAACAGCTAAGAATGGTAGTGACTTAGACCAGAGAGGGGTCATTGGGTGGTGGATATGAATCAAATTCTGGGTATAGCAAATGCAGGGCCAACAGAACTGTTAGTGGACTATGAAATGTGAAAGAAGAATCCAAGAGTACTCCAAGACCTGTGGAACTAAAGAAAGGAAGGGTGACAACCCATTTCGCAGAGAAGGCCTAGAAAGAGTGAGGCATTTGCTTAGAGCCACCCACTGAGAAGGCAGAGCTAGAGCTGCATTCCAGAGCCCTTGCTCATCATCCCTAACTACTTGTCTTATGTCAAAGAAATAACAAATGATCTCCTGCTAAGAAGGAATCCTTTATGATCCCCACAACACAAATGTGTCCAGTCCTGCCCAGGACCCTGTCATGGCTACAATCTCAGAAAGAAGAATCTGGATCTTCCCACAGGGCAGTTCAAAACCACCCACGAAGTTAAAAGAGGGGCAAGAGATAAAAAAAAAGACCCATAAGAGGGCTGTAGGCCACAGTATTCTGGCACACAAGACAAAGCCAGGAAAGAGGGCTGAGCCAGAGTCACCTGCTACTCTTGTCTTCTAAGCCAATCTAAAGCCAAAGACCAGAGTTTCTAGGCAGGCATTCTCTAGCATCCATGTGAACTTGTGGTGAGGGCATAGCCTTTGGGCCCCTGGGCCTCACTAAGTTCAAGGACTGAGGCTAAATTCCCAATAAATCATGTAAAGACACTATTGAAGGGTCAATCCACAGGAACCTGTGTAGAGCCTAGGAGTCAGATTTCCCCAGCTGGTTTCTGCTACTCCTTCTTGAGGGAAAGAGACAAGCTTCCTTCATTTGACATCATCTCACATTCTGCTCCAGCGACTTATCTTAAATATCTATAATAGTATAACATGCAGTATATCCTAAGGGTATGAAGGACAAAAACAGCCTCTTTTCAGTCCATTGCCCACATTCCTCTATCCCATCCACGTCACCAAGGAAACAGAAAGTCATTAATGAGCATGCTGGGCTAAGCCCTGAGCACTAGAAAGAAATTAGTCATCCAATGTAAATGTTGGGCACATCCTTCAGAGTTCTCTCAACCCTCTGCAGATATTAGTTACAAACTTCTCTAAACCTTAAGGTCAGCTTCCATCCCCCATCCCCTGCCCTGACTATACATCCCATACTCACGGCTCTCTGGTATGAGTGCATTCTAACTGTACACACAAACTCTCTCTCTCTCTCTCTCTCTCTCTCTCTCTCTCACACACACACACACACACACACACACACACACACAGAGTGGGTGTGAGCCTATATCACTGGGTAAGGTACCCTTCCAATACCTGTTTGGCCCGCTCTTCTCAACTGCAGAGTTAATAAGAGCAAGATTAGGAACATATAAAACAGAGTTTGAATCCAAACAAAGAAGAAAGATGAAGCTCAGTGTTGCTTTTTATCTTAATTTTTATAAAATATTTTTATTTATTTATTTGCAAGCAGAGAGAAAGATAAAGAGGAGACACAGAGAGAAAATGGGCATGCCAGGGCCTCCGACCACTGCAAACAAACTCCAGATGCAAGCACCACTGTGCACATGGCTTTGTGTGGGCACTGGGGAATTGAACTTGGGTTGCTAGGCTTCACAGGCAAGTGCCTTAACCACTGATAAATCTCTCTAGCCCTCCATTTTTCTTAACCTTTTATTGATAGCTTCCATAATTATAGACAATAAACCATTATAACTTCCTCCCTACCCTCCCTCATATCTCCTCCCCTCTTAGTAGTCTCCTTTTTATTTCAGTGTCCTCATCTTTTCCTCCCATTATGTGTAGGTAGTATCAGGCACTATGAACTCATGAATATAAAGGTCATTTTGTGTCAGGAAGTTTGCAGTCCTACCCTTCCTTTGCCTCTTACAATCTTTCTAACACCTCCTCCACAATAGACCCTGAGCCTCAGGAGGTATAATAGACATGGCACAGCTCAGAGCTCAGGGAATAAGGTCTCAGCACATGAGAAAGTCCAACAGAGGTCTCCCACTTCTATATGTGCTAACTTGCCAGGGCATAACACATATCCATTTCTTGACTGAGGCATGGTTCCCTCCCACAGTTCAGGTGACCCAGGCAGGCACGTGGCTCCCATGCTCACTGCATCCCAAGGCCAGCCCTAACTATCAGCAAACGGTGACTCACAGAGATGGCCAGAGAACAGCTCCACAACATACATCAGGAGCAATCCTCAACCAACTAAAATGCTGAAAACCATTCATGCCTTCTTCAGTAGCCTGGCTACCACTACTCCTCAGGCCCTAAGGACAACAGGGCTCTTCTCTGTCCCTTTAATTTGGGATGCACATTCCCACTCAAGCATGTGCCTCACACAGATGCCTCTGAATCCAGTCTAGCTCTGCATCCCTCTGTGATCTGATGCAGTATGATGAGCCTGACCATGTGGCCTACAATTGGAGGGCAGGTGGCTGGGATATGAAATGAAGAGGGGAAAGAAAAAACACACAGCACATAAGAGCCAGGAAGCAAGCAAGGCCTACATTGGGTGACAGGTCTGTGACAGGTCCCCTGCCTCCACATGCATGAACTTGCTGCTGAGATTAATTTACCTGACAAATCAATCCTACCCACTTCAGGCTTCATCATTTATTCACATAATTAGACCCACATTTGCACTTTTTTTAGAGTAGTGATTGCAAGTTGCTCTGAACATCTGGATTAAGTTCTCCACACCTTCTTCCACAGTAAGTTAAGGAGCACTTTCAATTAATCGGCTCTGCTTTCTCAAGAAATGTGTCAGTCAGACATACACTGCTGGGATAAACCTCCAAACCAGGCAGAGTTATGGGAGGAAGGAATTTATTGAAGTTAGAAACTCAGGAGAAGTTCTATAATGGCAAAGGAGGCTGGCTCCCTTTCACAGGTCCAAACAGAGAGAGAAAAAGAAGCCATCACCAACACCACACACACACACACACACACACACACACACACACACACACACACACACACACAGCAAAACAGGTGGGGGGAGTAAGAGAAGAGATTCCTATGCCCTCAAGCTTTCTTTCATCATGCACCCTACTGAGTGGGCCACCGAATCTGGAGGAAGGGCTCACTATGGAGGAGGGACATCCTCCTTTAACCAATCCTTCCTGTAAGCAACCTGAGACACCCATCCAAGATTATTGTGGACTACTAAACAGGTCAAGTTGACAACAAAACTTAAACATCACAAAATGTTACTCCAAACACTTGGAGAGTAGGTTAGCTACAATATGCCCAAGAAGACAAAGAGAGAAGGCAAGATTATCCCCAAGTCAAAGGAGCATGGCTCATGCCCATCACATGTCAGGAAACCAAGAGCTAGCAAGTCTAACACCCTGCCCAAGGTCAAGGCACAGAGTGCAGAATCTCCTGGATGCATGTCCTCTGAGTTTCAGAAGCCCTACTAGTCCCTGCACCACACTCTCCCTAGGACACTGAATGTGTCACCATCTTTGCCTCGCACAAAATGCTGATCTTCAGAGGTGTGTGCTCTGAAAAGAAAGAACTCAGTGAACCAGCTAAAGCTTACCTTGTGCAAGGCGCCCTGAGGGAAAATGACAGGCAAGCCACATTCCAGCAGACTAGAGTCTAGTGGGTGAAGCTGACCTTAGTTAAATAAGCACATGGCAGATACATTGCCAAGGAACATGAGCTCTGCAGGAAAAGCTCAGGGTGGCCAAGATCCCATGGTCACAGATGCACAGTCAGAAGTGTGTTTGTGTACAACGCACCTAAGGGAAATGCTAATATGAGTAATTGGAGAGATACAAAAAAGATGACAAGAGTTACAGGTGTGTAAGGGGAACAGGATCCATGGGGATAATTCAAGGTTGGGAATCCTTGTAAGAAGATTCTGGAAAGTCCCATATTGCCAGTTGAAAAAAGAAAGTGAGAATTACATCACCAAACATGGTAGCCAAGACCAGTAAGACACCAGTATGCCAGTCACAAGCAGGTACTTACCCAATGTCAGCTCCTCTCTTGACCTTCTGAGCTGCATCAGGAAAATCCTCATCAGTAGTAATCCAAGGGAAAAAAAATAAAACATGGGTTTTTCAGTTAAGATGATGGCATAGTAGAAACACCACAGCAACCTGGGGGAGGGGGATGCAGAGAAACCAAAAAATACACTCTTCTACCCAAAACTGAAAGAGTATGGGAGATTTTTAGGCCCAGCAGAGACACAGGAGAGACCCGGGGCTTCACGGAACTGCTCCTGTGGTTGGTGGCTCTTGCGTTTGGCCAGGAGGAGCTACAGGTGCCTGGAGCCTGTCTAACCCAACATGAGCGGAGCTACAGCCAGAGAATTCTCCTCTCACCCAGCCTTGCAAAGTCAAAAAACCTGAAGAAGGAGACAGCTGGGACCAGCTGGGCAGCCCCCCAGAAGGAGAAGATCCCAGGAGCAGCCCTGCACCAGCTGCAGGTACTTCCCCTCCCCCAACTTCCAGTGTCTGGAGCCACTGAAGATCTGGAAAATCCAAGGGACAGGAGCAACTCCACAGTACGCACATCCAGCACAGCTGATGTAAACAACAGATTCACAGACCCAGCCAGCCCACAGCCAACAAAGAGCCAGCCTCATACTCAGCTTTGGTGAGAGCAGAGGACATCTTGGATGGTAACAGGGTTATCTAGAGCAGATTAATGTACCTTTGGCCGTCGTTGCAATTGTTAAATAAGCTGGGTTTTGAGAATTAATTTGTCACATTTGATATCTCTTGATATAGTACCTTGTCTTTTTCTTTGGACTTTCTTGGGGGCACGGCCTCCCTGGTCCCATGATGACCTGGAATCCAGCATAAACCAGGAATCTCAGCCTCGAAGTCAATAGGATTAAGGGTATGAGTTAACACACAACCTTAGGATCTTTGGCTTTGTTAGATTACCTGTTTAAACCTCGATCTTGCATAAATACCCTGTAATGGTTTTGTTTATGTGTTTATATGACTCATTTGCATATTAGAACTGCATTTTGCTCCACCAAGCCTACTAGAATATTTGCATAGCAGACTTCTGTGGTCACTCTGGTAGTAATATAAGAGCAACACCTGGCACATTAGGCTCGACCCTGAAGGTATATAACTTCTGATCTACATGTCTAAGAATACAGCAAATAATTAGGAAACCCAAAAATTGAGTTAACTCAAGATGTAAAAATATCTACATTATAATACAAGAAACACAAAAAATCAAGGCAATATAATTCCACAAAAAACTATAAGTCCATCAGAAATGATCTGATGTGAGACTAAGATAAAACGCCAGACAAAGAATTCAAAAGAATGATTATAACTATGTTCAAAGAAATCAAAATGAAAATCAACTCCAGAAGGAGAACACAGAAAACCAACTTAAGGAAATAAGGAATTAGATACAAGATATGAAGAAAGAAATAGAAATAATAAATATCAATCAGAATTGCTAGAAATGGAAAACAAAGTAAGTCAAATACAAGACTTTGTACAAAGTCTCACAAAAAGAAAGGACAGAATATTGAAACTGGAAGACAAGGTGGCAGAACTGGAACAGTCCAACAAAGAGAAGGACAAACTAATAGGAAGGTATGAATGGGAATTTCAAGACATTCAAGACACTATGAAGAGATCAAACATAAGAATTCAAGGCATAGTAGAAGGAGAAGAATTTCTCATAGCATAGAAGGTATTTTCAACAAAATAACAAGAGAATTTCCCTCAAAAGGGAAAGTGATACCAATGCAGGTACAGGACACATTTAGACAAAGAGCAAAAAAAGAAAATTACAGACCACTCTTCCTCATTAAACATAGATGCAAAAATTCTCAACAAAATAATGGCAAACAGAATACAAGAACGAATCAAAAAGATCATTCACTCTGACCAAGTAAGTTTTATCCCAGAGATGCAGGGATGGTTCAACATATGAAAATCCATAAATGTAATACATTATATACATGGACTGAAGGACAAAAATCTTGTGATCATCTCAATAGATGCAAAAAACACATGTGACAAAATCCAACACCCCTTCATGATAAAAGTCCTAAAGAAAGTGGAGAAAAAGGAATGCATCTCAACATAATAATGGCCATTTATGACAAACCTATAGCCAAGATTACACTAAAAGTGGAAAAACTTGAAGCATTTCCACTGTAATCAGGAACAAGACAAGGTGTCCACTGTCCCTACTTTTATTTAATATAGTACTGGATGTCTTAGCTAGAGCAATAAAGCAAGAAATGCCTATCAAAGGGGTACAAATCGGAAAGAAAGAGATCAAATTATAATTATTTGCAGAGGATATGATTCTTTACAAAAGGGACCTTAAAGACTGTCAGCAAACTGTTATAGCTGATAAACACTTTTAGTAATAGAGCAGGATACAAAATCAACACACAGCAATCAGTAGCCTTCCTATATACTAACAACAAACAGGCCGAGGATGAAATCAAGGAAACACTCCCATTCACAATTACCTCAAAAAAAAAATAATAAGATACCTTGGAATAAATCTAAACAAGGAAGTGAAGGATCTCTACCAGGAAAACTTTAACAGTCAAGAGAGAGATAGCAGAAGACACCAGGAAATGGAAAGGCATCCCATGTTCTTGGATTGGAAGAATCAATATCATGAAAATATCAATCTTACCAAAAGCCATCAACACTTTTAATGTGATTCCCATCAAAATTTCAATGGCATTCTTCATGGAAATAGAAAAAAAATCCTAAAATTCATTTGGAAGTACAAAAAACCTTGAACTTTGCCAAAACAATTGTAGGCAACAAAAATAAGGCTGCCAGTATCACCATATTTGATTTTAAGATATACTGCAAAAAAAAAAAAAGAAAGAAAGAAAGAAAGAAAGATATACTGCAGAACCATAGTAACAAAAACATCATGGTACTGGTACAAAAACAGACACAGAGATTAATGGAACAGAATAGAGGACCCTGACGCTAACCCAGACAGTCATCTGATTTTTGACAAAAATGCCAAAAATACTCATTGGAGAAAAGACAGAAATGATGCTATAAAATTATATTTCTATATGTAAAAGGATAAAAATAGATCCTTATCTCTCTCCATGCACAAGAATCAAGTCCAAATGGATCAAAGACCTTCATATCAGACTTGAAACTCTGAAACTGCTAGAGGAAAAAGTAGGGGAAACACTTCAACATATTGGCATAGGCAAGGACTTTCTGAATATATCCCTAGTTGTTCAGGAAGTAAAACCACTGATCAGCAATTGAGACCTCACAAAATTAAAACGCTTTTGTGCAGCAAAAAACATGGTGAACAGAGCAAAGGAGCAACCTACCCATTTGGAGAAAATCTTTGCCAGTTATACATCTGACAGAGGATTAAGAACCACGATATACAAGGAACTCAAAAAACTAAAAAAAAAAAAAAAATCAAACAACCCAATCAAAAAATGGGCTATGGAACTAAATAGAGATTTCTCAGAAGAAATACAAATGACCTATAAACATCTAAAAACATGTTCTACCTCCTTAGCAGTCATGGAAATGCAAATTAAAACTACTCTGAGATTCCATCTCACTCCTGTCACAAATGGCTACCATCAAGAAAACAAATGACAATAAATGAGGTGAGAATGTGGAAAAATAGGAACCCTTCTACACTGTTGGTGGGAATGTAAACTGGTACAGCCATTGTGGAAGGCAGTGTGGAGGTTCCTGAGAGAGCTGAAAATAGATTTACCATATGACCCAGCTATACCACTCCTTGGCATATATCCTAATGACTCTAGTCACTGCTCTAGAGATACTTGCTCTTCTGTATTTACTGTAGCTCTATTTATAATAGCTAGGAAATGGAACCAATCTAGATGTCCCTCAACTGATGAATGGATAATGAAGATGTGGTTCATTTATACAATGGAGTACTATTTGGTGGTAAAGAAAAATGAAATTTACAGGGAAATGGATGTATCTGGAAAGGATCATACTAAGTGAGGTAACTCAGACCCAGAAAGCCAGGGGCTGACATTCTCTCTCATATGTGGATCCTAGCTACAAATGTTTAGATTTGTATGTGAATTTGAGTAAAAGTCAGAAGTACAGGCCAGTGAGCTAGAAAGAAGCCATAAGGTAGGGAGAAGAGGGAAGATTTAAGGAGAGGGTATTGTATACATGTAAATAAATGATAAGATTACTAGGGATATAATGACCTAAGTGGGGTAACGAGAAGAGATTGAGTAAAGCAGAAGTGGAGGAGGGTCAACCAAAATTCAAGAGGTTTAGAATAAGCCATACAGAAACCTACTTCTTTGGATAATTGCACACCCAGAAGCCATAGATTGTTATTAGAAAATTTGCAGTGCCAGGGATGGGATACCTTCCTTTGAGTTGTTGGCCAGGGAGGTTCCTAAGGCCTCCAAAATATTACAGGCTCCTGGTTGCCCACTATAATGAGATGGTATAAACCTATTGCTGAAGACCACACATACTTGGGCTGCAAGTTACTGAGAAATCAAGCTGAAGCTGACAGAGCTGGAAACCCCCCTCCCTATTAACCAGAAAGCTGGAAGAAGCTATGGCTGCATGCATCCCTATGGGAAAGAGAAGTCATCAATGGTGGTAAATGACAGTGAACCTTGCCTAAAGATTGGCCAGCCAGGCCAAATGACCCAACTTGCACATCTGTTAGGGGGGAAACCAACCGCTCTCCAATTGGACTGGAAGCCCACTCCATGGAAGGGAATACATACCTGGTACTGAAGACCTATTCAAAAGCTTATGGTTAGGGAGGTCATGAGCCCTAGGAAAGTAACATACTCATGGGCAACTCCCTTCTCCAAGCAGTAAGGACACCAAATATCGGGTGGTCTAGAACTACCTGAGAGACCATGGGGAGCTGACACAGCACATCCTGAATCTATCCACCTTCCCATTACATGCTACACTAGGCGGAAGCATGGAAGGAATGGGCCAAAGTCCTGCTGCTCTGCCCAGGCCAAACAACTATTTCCTCAAGAAGCCTGACTGCTAGAAGTGAGTCCTGAGAACTATCCAGTTACAAATGGCCATACACTGATGAATGTCCCTTGATTTCCACAAAAACACAAACTGTCAAGTATTCATAGCAAGCCCTACCCTACCCAGCAGCTCCATGACAGACACCAGGCAAACTGTGACCACACAGCACATAGCTTCTTTGAATCTCTGTCTCTCCAAACAAAATGGGTATGTAAAACCTACTGCCACATAGAATTGAGGGTCCTCAATAAGACATGACAAAAAGTGTCACCGGCAGCGAGCTTCAACAAGCATTAGCAATCATTAGGACTGCCTGCGTAGTGTGGAGCTTCCCATGGAAATGTGCCATTGCTCCCTTCCAGGACTGCAAACTGCCATGAAAGAAGGTGCTCACACATGCATGCATTCACACCTGTACACTTACATGAACACACATATGAACACATACTTTAGACCCCAGAGTCCTCAGCGATGAATGAAAACATCAAAATAGCACTCACTTGCCACAGGTTTCTGCCTAGGGCAGAGCAAATACTACTGCTCTTCCTTTCCATCTGTGGTGCCTGACTCTGCCCACCCCCTACCCCCGTGGCCACTGCACCGTGTGTGGGAGCACACCTGTGTGTACACATGCATATAACCATACTTTTGTGCACAGTATTCTGGCCAACACTGTCTCTGCAGAGGACCAGCACTGCAGGCTAGCCATCAGGCTCTCAGGCTAGGCAGCCAGTTATGGAAATCTCGGCAAGAAAACTGGGCCTCAACCCAAAGGCCTCTTAACTGGTTCCAAGAGCCTCTCTTATGAAGGCCAGATACATTTATACCTTCAAGGGTCACAAAGGTCAACAGGCTTCAGGCTCTTTTCCAGCCCATCTTGACTCTCGTACCACAGCTCCACAGGATGATCCTGCATCTTGCTCTGTGTCCCCACATCACTGTAGTGACACTTTGTCATGAGCATAAGCAACACCACCCTGGATGTGGCATGATAGTCAAGCCACAGAGGAACTGGCCCTCGTGGTCATCAGATCAACTGAAGGTATTTGACCAGGCAGTTTAGGTAGTTATTTTTGTTTGTTTCACTGATTCTGGGACTTGAACCCAGGGCACCATGCATGACAGGCAAGTTTCTGCCTCTAAGCTGGAAAAGGAGAATCAAAGAGCACTTCTCACAGGTAAGGAGCCCAACACTGAGCTAACACTCAATAACCACCACTAGCGCACTTCCCTCGCCCTACGCCATGCCACCCCTAGCCCACCACTCTCCCTCAGCCACTGGGTAGCCCCTGCAAAGGGACTTTTAAAGGAAAATAGAAAGACATCCCAAATGAGCATCTGTTGGGAGTCCCAGCTGGACACATAGTGGGAAAGATGGTTTGGGTAAAATCTGCTATAAAATGCTTCAAACATTCCCTCAGTAACAAACATCTGCTAGGAAGGAGGAGACAGGAAAGGCTGAGTATCTGAGTGATGAGGGTTTCATCCAGCACACCTGGCACTGCCACTGCTCTCCTGAAGCCACTGCTGGGATAGCCATCAGGAAGCCAGGCTTAGTGTTTCATGTCTTGGCTCATGGCAACTTGGTCTTCCTCCCTTTCCTAATCTGTGACAATGAATCAAGGGACTAAACTCATCTGTCATCCTAACAGAACTCAGAAAAAGGAAACCAGAGGAGGGTGGCACTACCACCTATGTGAACACACTCATAGTATTCCAATACTACTCAATACAGAAACAACCCAATAATCAAGCTTCATGCTCTAATGAAATTCTTCACTCATTCATCCATTTAACTTTCTCATTCAGTGAATGGTGGTAAGAGTCTCTTCTGAGCCAAGTATACTATGGTGGAAGTGGAAGGCACAGAAACAAAAGTGTATCAGTTAATGCCAAAATTATGCTTATGCAGCCTAGCAAACCTCCCTAACTCAGTGCTGCCTAACTCAGTGCTGAAGCACCTGCAGGTTTGAGTGTCAGCTCAGTGGCTCTGATCCATCCTGTGTCTGAGGATTAGTGAGCTTTCAAAGGCTTGTCCTTTCTCTTCACAAAGATCAAACTAATAGAAACACAAGAGGATCAACAGAAGTGCCCATTGGCTCTGATAGCCCACCCCCATCCTCTGCCCTAAAGACCTCCTGAAAATGTTGTATTGGTGACAGGTGGTCAAAGTGCTCACAGGAAAGAGGAATTGGATCTGGTGTTCACAGCTTCTCAAGCTAACAGAACCTAAATTTGCCTGGTCTTTCCAGTTGCACTATTTAAGAGCTTCAAACTGGTGGAAAGAATCACTGAGAATCAGACACAGCCTTAATCCACAGGAATGTAACAATTTCAGGGGTGGGGGTAGAAACTTCTCGATGACATTCCATGTTCTGGGCTCATTATAGGCACTGTCCTATCCAAGTCTCCCCAAAGCACTATGAAGTTCTAGCTCCATTCAACAAATGAGGACATGGACGATCCAAGACAGCTGTCCTTCCTCAGCCCCACAGCTGGTGAGTGGCAGAGGTAAGACTTCAGATAGATACTTTCTGTTGCAAGACCTTCATTGCCACTAAGTACCTTGGACAACCCATCAGCGGTGAGGACAGAGCACTCGTTTAGATGACACTGTGGGAGGAAAGGGGGCATAGGGCCAGGACCCAGGGCAGCGCCCAGGCCAAGCCAGCATGAGAAGATGGAGAATCCTCACGCTGCTGCATCTGCAGGCTGAGTGCTGGCCAGCTCTCTATCACAACCTCCTTGAACCAATCTCATTGGCCAGAAGCAGACGTGTGCATTCTCTTCCCAGCTCCTCAAGTGAACACCTGTTTTTTCTCAAGGCTGTGAATGTCACAGTGAGGTCATGAGTGCAATGGCCATGTCATGCATGGATGACAGCATTCTGCAGATCTCCCCATCCTCTGCTCTTGCATTGCATTCTGATCCCTGGAGGGGGATACAAATGTCTCACTTATCACTGAACACTTCAAAGCCACTTATTATCAGCTCTATGAGGAATTTTGAGTCTTCTCAGTAGTCACCACTGTATGCAAAGAGAAGCTTCTGTAACCAAAGATGAGATGGACATAAACATACATGTTTGAAGGGCAATTTAATGCATAACATAATATACATTTATCCAAACAACATTTGTAGCTTCCCTCTGAGGGCCTATGACCTCCCCAGCCATAGACTTCTGACCAAGTTTTCAGTACAAAACATAAATTCCCTCCCATAGAGCTATTCTCAAATCCTAACCAGCAAGCAGTTGGTTGTCCCCATAATTATCATGCCACCATGGCACTCGTGGGCACATTCTGATCAGCTGTGTAGCATGTAGGGCCCACTGCTGGGTAAAACTGTTCATGGCTTTTCCCAGCCAGCAACCTGCAGAGCACCTTCCAGTACTTTGGAAGCTAGATACACGGGGGGGGGGGGGGTGCTTCCAGTTAAGTTCTAGCTTGAGTCCTCAGTATCTTAGAAATGAAATTCACACTTGCCTCCTTAACACTTCTTTTGCACAGAACAACCAGGGATACACTAAATTGGAAATGGATCATGTCATCGCCCTATACAAACTCTCCCATGACTTCTTATCACATTCAAAATGAAACCCCAACTCTTCACTGGGACCACAGAACCCTAACTGGCAGTCCCTCACCATGTAATTCCCTCTTCTCTCACCAACTCAGGCCACGCTGACATTCTCTTTCTGTCCTAAAATGTGCCAGACTTTATTCCCACCTTGGAACCCTGGCAATGGCAAAGATGTTCTTTACAGAATCAACAACCCCATAGGCCTGACTCCATTAACCAGCTGTCAGCTCATAAGCCAGAAGCTAAGCATACAATCAACAGCAACCCCCAGCCAGTCCATCATACGTCATCCTATTCCGTACTCCTCAGAGGACTTGTCACCATTTGCTATTGTCTTGTTATGTGCCTTTGCATCTCTCATCTAAAATATAAGTCCCATAGGTGTGGAGACCTCCCTGTTCATTTCCCACCAGACTTTAGTACTGTGCAGAGTGCAAAGGGGTCCCACACACAGCATTTGCTCAATAAATACTGATGGACACAAGACCAGTGAGGAAGTTGGTGGTTGGGCATACCAAAAGGCCCATAAAGTATATGCATTTTATCTTCAAATAAGTGAGAGAATGATAAAATAAGAGAAAATAAAATTGTTGAGTCTCCAGAATGTTGACCCATGGGTAGTAGGTTAAAGATATAGAACAGATTTGCTTTTCCCTGTTGAACTGCCCAACAGCAAAATGGCTCCTTCAGTAATGATGAGCTCTCCATCTCCTGAGGAGTGCAAGCAGAAGCCACTGCTGGAGCCCTTGTAGTGGAGATATGACCTCCTGTCACAATTACTCCTCTTTGGGTTTTATTCACCAAGATCATAACTCCCTGAGGAAAGACATAGACTCATTCTCTGGGCCAGATGCACCTTGAACAGGTGGTTGAGGCATTGGGCCAAACACACATATCCTACAGACATGGAACAGGCATGAGTCCCAATTTCCTGAGGTATGAGTTGGAGGCTCTAAGTAGGGTGATCTCTTTGTTCTAATGTGACATTCCTTTGGGAACACAACCTTGGAGTGTGGATAGGAAAAGTGTTAAGAACGGTCACAATTACACAACACCCCAACCTGGACTCAGATGGCTTACCATGGTCAGTTCTTCCCAAACTCCTGCAAGGAGGGGTGGGATATGACTTCTATCCCAAATCCAGGAATCCAAGGCTCACCGCTTAGGGAGTCACATTACTGGCCCAAATCCTACAGTGGGGTCTAGGAGGAACAATGACATCTGAGTGATGTCATGGCCCACATTCTTGCTACCTTGCCTCTTAAAGGTCAGGCAATTATTCTGATCACAGAGTTGTCCAATTGGAACCATTCTCTTCCTTCCTTTTCCTCTCAGAAAAAGAAAAGCCCCTTAAAAAGTTTGTCATGTGATAATCAGGAAACATTAGTATGTCATGAAATACATTGCATTCAAACAGTTATTTTCTTTTAGTACCTAATTTGCCAATCATCTAAAAAACTAAGGTAGCTAAGGTGGGTAAGATGAGGCGAATACATTTTGAAAAAGTAACTGTAATGGTTTTTCTATCAGTATATTTTTTACTGAAATAGTTTTCATGTGCAATCTATGAATTTACTAGTTCTCTTCTTTCAATTAAGCATAGAGTGCTTCCTCTCATATTTACTGTTCTGCAGGCCATTGGGCCAAATTAAAATACTTCACTTAAATAGGTGCTGGTTTTTGCTAATGTCACTGTTTTAAATGATTTACATTTAAGGGAATATTAAGCAGGGAAAAGCCTATACATAAGGCCTTTAGACTATATCAGTATCTTTATTTCTGCTTTGCCTGTTTCCCCCCAACATACTATATATTTGTTCAATGTAACAAAGTATATACTTTATTTTGTGATTTTGCTATTTATAAATTCAATGTTTTAATTGTTACTCCTTTATGGTTTGTTTGGGTGGTTTTACTCTTTTGTGTATCACCATGGTATTTCATAACTGGAAACATATTTCATAATGTATAGTTACTGATATTAAAATACTTTGTAGCATAACATTGCCTGTAAGCAATTGCTAGCATTTTAAGTATACAAATGAATAAACAAGCTACACATTAATATATATATAGAGAGGGGGGCCCACTCAGTTTCCTGCTCTACCACCTGACCCATGGCCCATTTGGAGGGAAGCTGGGAGTGCAGACACATTCCTCCCAGGAATGTACAAATGCATAGTTACTACATGACAGTCCTCTCCAGAGTATTGCACCCTGATACAGCTGCACTTATAACACCTAGGACAAGTGCTTACATGAGGCACAAAATGCAAAAAGGTACCTTCTCCATTTCTCAATAGCTTTCATCTTATGTTTTTGTAAAGTGGAAAAATTAGGGGTAAAGAGAAAGAGGAGGGATGAGAAGCAAAAATACATGGGTTATGAAATATGGCACAGCCACAGAGCTTGGGGAGAGCACGGCCTACAGGTATCAAAGAAGAGAGAGAATATTCTAGAAAGTGTCAGAAAAGGATCCTCTTTAACATTCTTCGAAGAATAACAGTAAGGAATTGCATGTTATTACCCTTTTTCTTTTCCTGATGTGACTCCACACGACACTGGGACATGAGGAACCATCACTTATCTTTGGATTACAAATGAACAGAACAACAGATGAATGAAAGAACAAATGAATGAAAACTTAAAATCCACTGTTGAGTTCTCTAAGTCTCTCCTGCCTATGTAGAAAATAATATCAGCTAATATTTCCTAAGTGAAGGCTTGCTCTCTGTCACATGCATTTTAAGTTTTTCACACATGCAGGTGCTCCTTAACTTACGATGGATTAGGTCCTAATAAAACCAACATAAATTGAAAGTATCATTAGCAAAAAATGCATTTAAAACAACCTGCTTACTGACCATGCTTGCTTAGCAAAACAGTGCATTTAGAGTAGAGTACTGGTTTTCTCCTCTTGTGATTAAGTGGTTTGCTGGGAACCCAGGCTCACTGCTGCTGCCCAGCACAAGAGTTTCCTACCATATAATCCCAGGAAAAGATCAGCATGCATAACCTAAAGTATGGTTCCATCTGAATGCATACTGCTTTCACATTAAAGTCAAAAAATCAAGTCAAATCATCATAAATTGAGAGTATCTCCCTCTGTATCTGAAATGTCTTGTGAATAGAAAAATGGCAATACTGCTACACTCTGTACTATTCGCCCAAAGACAGTCGGGGAGGAGTCGAGACAGGGCAAGGCTAGAAACTTGGCAGGATTTAGAGAGGCCAAGGGGTTAGAGACTGCTTGCAAGAAAATGGTGGCCTTCTCACTTGTGTATTTACTGAGGCCAGCTCCAGGTCTGATACACATACAAAAGGCAATGTGTAAAACTGCTTGTGGGTTTTGCTTGAATTAAGTGAAATGCAGTGTCCTCCCCGTCTTCATGAAGAGAGGATGAGCCCTAAAGCCTCTGCATAGGCCCTACTGGGCAGGGGCAAAGGCTCATCAGCCGAGACTGAGCCTTGCTCACTGGGAGCCCAAGATGCCATTCAAATATTCATTCCACTACCAACTGGACTGTCCCTTGGAGTGAGACACACTGAGGCAGGTAAGCCCAAAGAATGATTCTCAAAGAAACTCAAGACATCCCTCCTGCCATCATGCCCACTACCACCATCACCACGATTTCCAGCACCATCGACATTACCACCAGCAGCGCACAATTATCATCACCACTACCTTTGGGCCCACTGCCCTGATGAGCAGCACCGCCATTACTCCAACTGCCAGCACACCACCACCATTACCATTGACTTCACAGACTACAATTCATTTGCCCTCCCAAAAATGAATGTGAATTCCCCAATTAGAAAGAATTCCAAATAATGTATGCAGATATTCCACTGCAGACTACACATAGTACCATCTTCCAGGAGTACGGTACGAAAAACTATTCTAACCTAATAGTGAAGAAAGCTGACAAACACTACAAGCCAGGTTGGTGGACCTATCATGTTTGCTTCATTTGTTATGATAAATATACTAACACAAAATGTTAATAATAAGGAAAACTAGCAATGGCGTAGGCTAGAACTCTCTATACCATCTTTGGCAAAATTTTCTGCTAAAACTAAATAGAATGTTTCTAAAATTAGAAATTTGTTTAAAAAACAAATGGCCGTGGTGGGGGAGACTGTCCGGAGGCATGACACCCATCAGTAACAACACACTTGGGCCAGGAAGACTGGGATGAGTACTAAGATATACAGGATACCTTGCCACAAGGACTAATACAGACAGCCCAC
>PVHP010021630.1:12822-29334 GCA_004024765.1 Zapus hudsonius | reverse complement strand
GTTCTATTTATTCTTTCTACCTGACCTGAACTTTGGGGTCTATATGCACAGTGTAATTTCCAATTTATCCCCAATAATGTGGCCACTTTCTGACTTACCTGAGAGACGAATGCAGGCCCATTGTCTGTCCCCAGATATTTTGGCATTTCATACCTGGGAAAAATTTCCTCCAGCAATTTTTTGGTTACAGTAGCCGCAGCCTCATTCCGGGTAGGGAATGCTTTTTGTCCATCCTGAGAAAGTATCTATAAACACTAGCAGATATCTGTTATTGTATAATCCAGGTTTTACCTCTGTGAAGTCAATTAAGTCAATTAAGCCATTAAATCTGGGATAGGGCTGCAAGACCCCACCCTAGGGCTATATAAAAGTGAATGAATTCTCTCCTTGCTCTCCTGACTGTTTGCTGTTCTCTATGTGGTGTTGGTGATGGGTTTCTCTCTCTGCTTGGACCTGTGAAAGGTGAGAAGCCTCTTTTGCATTCTGGAACTTTCCCTGTATCTATAGCTACAAATAAATCCTTTCCTCCCATAAATTGTGCCTGGTTTGGAGATTCATCCCAGCAGCGTGTGGCTGACTGCGACAGGAACTTTATTCATTTTTAATTTAATAACTTTACTTGTTGTATGCCTGTCCATATTTCTATACCTGAAGAAAAACACAAATACTTTTCATGGTATTTTGTGAAGTAGGCAGTTTACATAAAATTAAAGCAAAAAATTTGTTTCGGGTCTAAAATGATCTTAGTTCACATTTCCATTGATCTCTTCAATTGGAAAATTGCCAAATATTCACTTAGTATGTTTATGACTTATACACACAAACACACCCTAGAGTATTAAGTAGTCAGTATTTTTTTTAAAGAAAACATTTCAGCGATTTTTCCTGAATATTTTTCTTTTGGTTATGTGACATATATGGATCAAGTTGTTTTTGTATACACCCAAAAAACCTTCCTTATTTGGAATAAGCCTGAGAGTGTCAGTGTAAAGGCAGAATTCTAAACTTTAATACCATAGAGCTAAGTCATACAGACTGAGCAGGCACTGCAGATTCCAGGGTACTTGGTAGAGAAGACAAGAAGGGTATGTCAAATTATCTTAAGGAGAGAATTGTCTAAGAGCTTTGGGTGTGTGGATGAATGGATAACCACACTTCAACCCAGCAGAGAGAGAGATACCAGGAAAAAAAATAAAAAAGCTTTTACAGAGAGACGGTGCTTAAGGTGGGAAGGGTTCAAATACAGCCATAGTTTTAGCTACTTTGTCAAGATAATGCTCTTAGTTTGTACTACTCTTCCCCATGACTCATCTTTGAGTCATCCACCACTTTGGGTCTCATTTTGTTTTTCTATGTTCAATTTCAATGCAATGCTACTTAATATTAAAGTTCAAGTGTAATATCTCTTTCTAAAAGTGGATGCCAAGTTGGTTGATGAAGCAATGGGAAAAAAAAAAAACAAAATCCTTAGTTTTCTTGGAAAGCCCGTGTTTTGACTGGACATGTTTGTCAGACAATCAGAGATTGGACGAGAAAGATTTTATGTGGCAGCCAGGAAAATGGACCATAAATCTCCACTGGTGCTCTTGACAAAGAGCATAATTTATTTTCAAACAAATGGAATTTTAGCCTTTTTTTTTGGTCTGGAGATTTATTTTGATTTTTAAAATTTAGGCAGGCATGTTTTGCACTACTTCTCGGAATAGAATGAAATTTATCAGGGATGAGTGTATACTGCAATGTTCTGTAATAGTAACGAGAATTGAGGGCTGCTAGCGGGATCCAGGAGGCAAAAAGCAGCGAGTGATGTGATGGGTTTGAAAAGCTAACCTTCCTGGAAATAAGTAAATCCGACCCACCCTTTATGAAAATTGACTAAAACTGGGTGGTACTCTGGAGGTATTCTTCCCCCCACGCCATCCCAGACTTTTAGAATCAAAGCTTGTCTGGCAGGTGGCTCAGTTAGATCTCCTGAAAATATCTATGGGAACAGTAGAAACTACTTTACCCCCAGAGATTCTCATCTCTCATTAAGTTTTTTTTTTTTTTTTTTTTTTTGTTTCCTTGAGATCCTTCTGGACGTTTCAGATGAGAAAAGGGACCCTGGGCCCAGCACAAGGTGAGAGAAAGAGGAGGAGGAATGGGGCTCTGGTATCAGGGCGGTGCCTGTGCAGGTGAGGCAGCATCTGTCCAGGCTTCGGACAGGTGGAGAAAGCCAACGCGGCGGGAACCCCGCCCGCCCTTCTCTGCCCTGGTCGCCAAGCCGGAGCAGAGGGGGACAGCAGCCCAGGGTCTCCTCCCGCCCCGGCGGCCTCAGGTCCGCTGCCCCTCGTGGCTCCGCCCAGGCTCCGACTCTGAGGGGAACCCGCCCAGCCTGGGGTGCCAGGATCTGCGGTGCTGGGAGGATGGACCAGGTGCCGGAGCTGCGGGACGCCTTCCTGCAAAGCCAGACTTCAGCACAACTTTCCTCGGACCTCCCCGAGGGGTCCTGTGCCCCGCAGGGCAAGGGCTTGCTGGGGTACCCCGAAGAAAGAGCGTACCTGGCGGCCGAAGCGCAGCCCCAGAGCGCACGGGGCAGCGCCCGGAAAGGAGACCCAGAGCCGCAGGTGAAATCAGGTGAGTGACCAGGGATGAGAGGGAAACCGGGTGGACTCTAAAGACCCCAAATATACATTCAAATAGGGTATTTTTGTTGGACTTATTTTATTTCCCTGGGGGAAAATATTTAACTGAAGGTTGTTAACTCTTAAGGGATTTGCACTTCTGCCCTGCACCCGCTGTGAGAGGCTAGGTAACTGACTGCCTATTCTGATTTTCTTTGTTATTTCTTAAACTTGCTTCAGAAATGCACTTAAACAACGGTAACTGTTCCTCTGAAGAAGATGACGCAGACAATCAACCCAGCAAAACCAAAGCGGGAGAGCAACAGCTCTCTCAGAAGAAAACCGTCACCCAGATCATGAAGGATAAAAAGAAACAGACCCAGCTCACTCTGCAGTGGTAAGAAGCTTTTGTATGTATGCACTCCTGTAAATTTTATAAGCCAGAGTCTTTGTGGGCTTTGCTCTTCACAGTTTACTTCTTCCTTAAACTTTTTGGGGCAAGTTTAAAAGGTCAATTAGAAATTCATCCATTTAAAAAATGCCTGTTTATTATAGAGACACAGACTGGTCCTGATGAAAAATCATGTGTGATGCGTTGTTGATCCAAAACAATATTTCTTCAAATGCAAGCAATGATGAGCTTTTTTGTGACTTAGTATGCAATCAGCTTAGCTCTTCTGCATTTATTTGGTAGTTTTGTGTTTTTAAAACAGGATTTTTCAAACAGAGTGGAAGGATCTTAACCCTGCCTTTATAAAGGGGCGCAATAGAACATATATTGACAATAAAATATGTGGATTGTATTTACAGCAGAAAAAAATTCAGTTTTTTTCCTAGTAAATAAATATTGAACAATTTTATAGCACTTAGTATGTTATTTATTATAATGAAATATCATTAATTGGATTTTCCACAAGTTTTAAAGCCAAGAGATTGACAGTGGGCTCTCTGCATATAAAGAACATTTCATAGTATTTATCTAAAAGAAAAAGACACATCTAAAGCAAGAACACAGCATTAAACTTCCCTGCACAGTATAAAGAAATAGTATGAATTTCTCCCTAAATCCCAAGTAATAAATAACTAAATAAATACCACTTATTATTTATTAGCTAAATAATCAGTTTATATGTAAAATCTCATCATAGCCCTAGAAAATAATGCAAAAAGAGAATCTATGATGCAGGTAAACTTTAATTGTATAAGCATTGAATTCCAACTTACATAAACTGCTTTTTTTGATTATATGTTTGAACTCTTGCAATCACCTGAAATACAAAACAAATAGTCACCTTAAAGGTATATTTTTACTGTTGAATTTGGTGACATGATTAGTAGTTAAGAATACACTAGAGCTGTAAAATAATTGAGCTAATTACCTGAAATATTTAGGAAACAATTATTTTCCTTAAGGTAATTGGGAAAATATGTCTTGATTTCAGATATATTTTGGAAGCATTTTGAATGATCACCCCAATTTTTCTGCTCAAATTGAGTGATTGGAATTACTCTGCAGTTTATCCCAAATTAACATCATACTTATGTCCAGGTTAACTCAGTGCCTACCACAGACAGATGAACAGTAGGTAATTTTTAACTTTCATTAAAATACAACTTTTAAACAGCTATTTTAAGCAAATTTTGTGTTTTCAAAACTATAAAACACTGTTATTTTTGCTTGACTTTTCCACTCTTCTCAAAAAAGACTGTAAAGTTCTTAAAAACCTGAACTGTTCAGAAATTTACAAGGTTAGATTATCTTGAAAGTGTTGAAGATTAGAACTAAAAATCAAAGTGGTTAATTAGTTCCAACTTTCATTATACAATATTTTGTAGAAAAATTTGTTTTGAAGCCACTACATTTTTGTTGTGTTCAATCTTTGTTTCTTCTTCATAAAAGAATTGATGTCCTGACCTGAAAATATCTCTCATAACATTTATTTTATGAGCATTGAAAGTGTGTTAAGACAGAAGTCTTGGGCTGGAGAGATGGCTCAGCGGTTAAGGCACTTGCCTCCAGTGCCTAAGGCCCCGGGTTCAATTCCCCAGGTCCCACATAAGCCAGACCCACAAGGTGGTGGCCCTGGTGCTCTCTCTCTCTCTCTCTCTCTCTCTGCTTGAAAATGAATAAATAAAATATTAAAAAAACAGAAGTCTTGAAGAATTTCACCCAATTTTAATCAAAATGGCACTCCATATTGCATTGTTTTTATGTTATAAATGACTATGAATTTACCAAGCATAAAATTAGTATAAGTAATTTGCAGTCAAAATCACAGAACTGTTACCAAAAACAAACCAAAAACAAACAAAAAAGCCCACCTGGGAACAGAATCTAGAAGTGCTAATTTCTAGATGACTATTAAAATAATTACAACACAAATGTATTTATCATATTTTTATAAATTGTAGTTAATAGCAAATTAAATGAAAATCCTTTCAGATTTTCAAAGCTTATATAGTTATATTTGTGACACAGAGTTGAAGTTACATATGTTATGTTTGGAGATTTCTCTGGAGAAATATTGTTTCAAGTATAGTAGATTATTTAGGCAATCAGAGCACTAATCTCATCGCATTATAAAGACAGGTGATATGAGTTTTTCCTGGTCTGTTTTCAAATTCATCATCATTCTTCCCAGTGTCGTCAGGATTAAGAATTAGTTTGTAAGCATTTGTCAACTTGAAGCCTGGTGACCCTTTAATATTGAGGATTTAAAAAAAAAAACATGGCATCATTAACTTCTCCATTGACATTCCCAGATCAAAGACTAATCCATGTTTAACAGTGAAAATTTATAAAGAAGCTAAACCTCATATTTTCAATGATGTCCAGGCAGGAGTGATTTTTATATTATTCATTATATTGTAACCGCACTAGTGATGTTCACTGTGTTTCTTACTCTTCTGAAATCAATAGTGTGTGTGTGTGTGTGTGTGTGTGTGTGTGTGTGTGTTACTTTAAAACAATACAAACATACTGTATCAGAGTTTCTGTGGGTTCAGACTCTGGATAAATTGCCTCTGCACCAAGTTCATGGTCTCCATAGGCTAAAATTAAGAAGTCATCTGAGGTTGTCATTTCCTAGAGGTGGCCTTCTTTAGAATATGTCATGTTCTTCCAGATTTGTAGAATGGTATGTGCTCCTGTATTGCACCTTTCAATCTTGTTTCTGGTTTCTAGACTTTATTTCTGGGGCCCATACAGGACAATTTCCTTTCTTAACAAAAGTAGATAAAAAATTTACACATAATCTTTGTTTGTACAATGGGCAATGATAGCAGGGTAATTATATCTGTCATTTTAATTTGTCCCATTATTTTTAAAAAGGAGAGCACATGCAAATTCTTCTATTTTGAGATGCATAGTTATTGTTAGTTATAATCCTATTATTTTTAACAATATCCAGTTAAAGAAAGCCTGTTCTTGTCTACTCATTAACTTCTCTGCATAGTCTATTTTCAAAATGAGCATTAAGTCATTTAGAAGAGAAGAGGAAGAAATGATTAAGAAAAGGCTTAAGTGCTGGAGATATGACTACATGGCAAAAGGCACATTCTTGTAAAGCCTGATGGCCTGGGTTTGATTCCCCAGTACCATGTAAAACCAGATCCCCCAAATGGCATATGCATCTGGGGTTTGTTCTGATATGCCCATCTTTCTCTCTCTCCTCAAAAAATAAAAGGTTTAGCCTAATTTTTGGCTTCTTTTTTTCAGGCTCGAAGAAAATTACATAGTATGTGAAGGAGTTTGCCTACCAAGGTGCATTCTTTATACTCACTACTTAGATTTCTGCAGAAAAGAGAAATTGGAGCCAGCCTGTGCAGCCACCTTTGGAAAGGTACATGACACATGTTGGCTATACTACTTTACATCTGCTGTATTAAGCAGACAATATGGAAACAAATTTATCTGAGTAAGTTCTTTTAGAGAATAACAAGACATTTGTTTTACATGAAATGAAATCTCTTAATGACTACATTTTGAATTGGTGTAAGTTTATACCTTAATTTTGAGTAATAGAACCCTGGCTTTCAGATCTAATGTAAGCTTAAGACAATCTCCAGTTAATAGTAGCATTTACCTTCGATCATTCATGAGTATTGTATTGACTGTGTAGAGAAGTCACCTGTTAGAGTAGGCTGTTCTTATTTATTTACATCAGTTTTAATTGTTTTCTTATTCTATTACTAAGTGGTTATCTTAATTCTCCACTTCACTGAAGATGTTTATACACCATACTTAAAATTTTATGATGGGATTGGTCAAATATCTGTCATTTAAAATCACTTCTACTACTCATCCTGTAGTTTTAGGACAGAAATCTATGGAACTGGCATTGTACTACTTATATATGATACCATAATCTTGAATACAGTTCTCTTTAAAGGGAAATGCCACCATTAAACAAATCTTGCCTTAAACTAAGAGTATAACTGAATGGCAGGGTTCTTTGACTTGAAGTCAAGGTAGAAACATATGGCATAGATATCATTTTGAGAATAAGGACCAATATCAATCTATCTAAAAGCCATGGTGGGAGAGACTACCCAGAGACATTACCACCCTCAGCTACAATTCATAAGGGGGGAGCAAACTTGTTGCCTCCTGTGCTATCCATAACCCCTTGCCAAATGGATTGATACAGTGTGCTCATTGAAGAGGATACCCAGTGGATTGGGGACAGGGGGCAGGGAAATGGGAATATAAGCACAATATTTACTCAATCAATGAATCTAATTTTGGGCACTAAAGATAAAAATACATCAATCTACTAGAATGCCTTGGTCTTTGAGATCCTTGTTGTGGTCTGTGGTCTGAGAATCTAAGATGTCTTAACAAGACTGTAGGAATCTTTGCCCTCAAGTATTGTATCTCATATAAACTGAAACCTGAAGTCAAGCCTTTAGAGAAACTCATTGTTCAGAAAACAATGAATACTCTCCCTAGCTCCCTAAGGTTTTAGTGGGAGGGTAGTCAAGGTAGTTTGAGTAGGTTTAACTACCTATCCTAAACTGACCTCAAACTCACTCTGTGTCCCAGGGTGACCTTGATATTGTTTCTCCTGCCTCAGACTACTAAATGCTAAGATTATGGATATGTTTCATTTAGCCTGGTACTTCTCCCCATGTTTATTAAAGCAATTTATTTATTTTGAAAACCTGCCTGTTTGCTGTGTGATAAGGCCCATAATAATCATGAGGCCTAATGTCTGGTTATGCCCATGACTAGCTTTTTGAGACTTGAAGAAGAAAAATCTCCTTAAAACTCAGTTCACTCATTGAAGATGGATAAAAGCCATTTCCAATATCCATGCCAGCATTACCATTTTGTGAGTCTACCTTATGGCAAAAATTCCTAACTGTAAGTCATTATACATCTTTAACATCTAATAAAAACTAGATGTAATCCCCAAGAAAGTAACACATACAAAATTTACCAGGGAGTGCTCTTAAATCCCGGTGTTCTTTCAGGATTGAGGATGGATCTTTAACTGTGGATAAGCCTCTGTAAGGTATTATGATAGAGAAACCCAAATATTCCTTCTCTGTACATGAATAAAATAATAATTGCTTTGATAATGACATGAAGCAAAAGCAGACATTAAAAATATCTACCCTGGTAATTGACACAGAAGAAGTAGAACACTCCAATTAGAATTACATCTCCCTGCCTCTGCTATTCTATTTAACAACATGAATAGATTTATTTTTTTCTAAATTAAGTATTCTCTTTCATCTCTCCATTTACTTTCCTGAATTAGTTGATTGTCAGCATTAGAGCTATACATTTTCAAAAACTTAAAGTAATTGTCTTTCTTTTTAGACCATTCGCCAGAAATTTCCCCTCCTAACAACACGACGACTTGGAACAAGAGGCCATTCAAAGTAAGACACATGAAGACTATACTTCCAGGGATCATTTATATAGTTTGTTACAAAGTAAGACATATGAAAAATGGACATGAGAATGTGAAATAAATATTGCCTTTATTAGGGAACAGAATCAGGTATTTTCCTCTTAATAAAAAAGACTTTTACCAGCTGTAAGAATGAATTAAAATAGGTAGATAAATGTTTAGAAAACAAAACTTACAAAGGAAATTAATAATGATACTAAGTAATATCATTCTTTATCCTGAAATAAGTTTGGTGAATCAATCACTTCCATAATTTTGAAGCCATAATTGGAAATACCTGTGTCATGAAAGAGAAATGTATCACAGAAAATATAGTTACCAAGATCTACACCAGCCCCCCCACGGCAAGGCCAATACTAGAAAGTGCCCCAGCATGTTTCTAATTCTCCCTTTTCACATATCCAGAGGATTATTTCATAATATTCCACTCCCCCTTTCAAGACATGCACAAATGATCTGATGGTCATCATTCAATGTAAATGGAACATAAAACAAGCTGCCACAATTGTACCTCAGAGGATTCGTTTTTCTATTCTTTTGTAGTTATCTCTAGAGCCCTGATACAGGTACTTATTCAATGGAGGCTTCCTTTGGGCAGCTTTTTGTTTCTGCTTCTCTTTTGCCCACAAGTAGAGCCACATCATTGACACTGGAGAAAAAGAAAATCTTTGTTATTGCTCTGTCTGTTCTTTTTGTTCACTTTGCTGTTTCTTTTAAAAAAAGTCATTTACGAGAGAAAGAGAGAGAGTGAGAAAGAGAGAGGGAGAGAGAGAGATGGAGCAGAAGAAATGGGTATTTCGGGGCCTCTTGCCCCTGCAAATGAGCTCCAGACACATGTGCCACTTCACGTGTCTGGCTGTCTGGCTTTATGTGGGTACTGAGGAACTGAATGAGAGCCATCGGACTTTGAAAGCTGAGCTGTCTCTTCAGCTCTACTTTCCAGCTCACATACCTTACTACTGAGCACATCACCCCGTCCTAGCTTACTTCTTATCTGTCTAACACTCCAGAGACTCATTTTTACTACTACTTATCTTCCTGGCTCATTCTTACCACCGGCTTCTTGTGCTCAAGTACTCCTAAAATTAACAAAGAAACTTCCCCTCTGGCCTCTCAGTCACCACATCCCCTTTTCATCACTGCTTCTGTAGCCTGCCTGCTGTCTCCTGACATCTAGTACAGTGAAGACCAGCGAAAGTAAGATACAACCTCACATTTAATTGAAATTTTCTGGTGGTTACCTTAAAAAAGTAAAATAAAACAGGTGAAATTAATAAAGTTTCATTTAACTAACTTTATCCAAAATATTATCAGTCCAGTATGCAAGCAATAAAAAATGTAAGGAGATGTTTTGCATTCTTCCTACATACTAAGTTTTTGAAGTCCCATGTATATTATGCCCTTACACAGAACATCTCAGTTTAGATTAGCAACAGCTAAGTGCTCCACACTTACATGTGTTCAGTGGCTGCCTTGCTTGCTAGTGCAGCTCTGTCTAGTAACTAGCTACTTTTAGGTCCTGCTTTTTGAATTCTTTTCAAGTTTTCTGTCCTCATTCCCACTTTCATAGCTTGGCCTTGACTTTCTGGTCATTCATTATGTTTTCAAACTATCTTTCCAAAGTTGAGATTGAGTCCTATCTTTGCCCTGCTCAGTAACTTCCTCACGCTCATAATTTCTACTCTTAAAGACTCCTAACATTGATGGTCAAGGTCCATTATGATTTAGTTTCAATCCATTGTTTTTCCTATCTCCCCATTTGTCTCTCACTTTTCAGTATGCAGTGATATTGCCACTAACTCATTACCTCAGTACCCTTTGGTTCATTCCAACTGTCTATTTTTGTTCATTCCTCCACTGAAGATGTTTTTATATTGAAATCTTACTCATTGGCATATTGTTTTAATCTAGGGATTTGTTATAGGCTCTTTGCAAGTACGTTGTTAGTACTTGCCTTAAAGTGATATTGACTTAGCTCCTTTCCTAAATAGATAGACTTGTGAAGATAGACACATTGTCTCATTCACTTTTAATCCTTCCTGTTGTTTGACATTATAGATTATAAATTAATATGCATATTTCTGATTTCAGGTGATGTGAAAAGTATTTTGGATTGGGAAGGAAAAATACAATACCACATTGAAATAAAAATAGATAAAATGGGCCCTTTTCCTTCTAACCAAGTCAATTTTATTTCAAATTTGATTGTCTAGCTTGATGATTTCCAAAAAATTTGATTCTTACTGAATTGTGTAAGTAGAAGCAATATCAGATAGTTTTTAAAGTAGATAGAAGGCAAAGAGGCAAAGCATGCAGAGAAATCCTCTTGACAGGATCTATGAGAAGGTGGTTGTGCAGGCTGCAGAGAAATCAATTCTAGAAGGAGCCTTTAGGATTAGGGATGAATCATTAACCCTGTCCATTGTGACAAAGTCAGGCTCCAGTACAGAGGTTGATATAGCAACATTTGGTGACTTCTGGCAATTTATTTGATATGTGAGAGCCATAGATGTGTTTAGAAGCAAAGCAATTACAATTTGAAATTTGTTCTGCCTTATTGATATACCATTGCTTTTAGGCACTTTACTTTTTTATATTTTATATTGTAATTAAAATATTTCTCTCTATATATAAAGATAAAGAATTTGTTTATCTTGGACATAATCATTACTGGCTAGGTCATTTTTCTATTTTTTGTTTCCAAAAGACATCCTTAGATTTTGTTTTGAAATATAGAACATCAAATACAGCTTAACTTTGTGGTTAAGAATATGGGCTTTAAAGTTAGACAAATCTTAGTGTGAAGTCGATATATACTCGCATATGGTTTCCATTATGTGACCCTGCTTGGATTATTCAGCTTTTCATTAGTAAACTGAGTATATGAAACGTCATATGAGAATTTAATGAGATAAAATAAAAGAAAATAATGGAGGAGGAAGTTTACTTGTGACTACAGTCTTTCATAATAGGAAATAGTAGATACACCAAAACCTACCAATACAGTTACAAGTTATTGTTTACTGAATAGTATACAGACATATTATATATATTTAATTAATTATATATAATCTTTACAATAATGATACAAGATAGAAATTGCTTTGCTTTATGAATAAGAAAACTATAATTTTCTTATTTATAACCCTCTTGACTTGCCTAAGGCCACAAAGAGGCTACCCAATAATAATGTTGGAATTTATATATAGGTTCATCTGACTGTAAAGTTTATGCTTTATCAAGTAGTAAGTAATAAAGTCTGCTGACATCTGATGTGATTTATAGCATCAAAACAATTATTTAATTGATTTTCTTATTTTGATGTGTTTTATTAAGTTTTTACTGATCTAACTGTTCTTAAAATTTATTACTATATTACAGTCTTCTTCAAAGAATTAGTAGCATTTTATTATTCCCTAATCATTCATTTTAGAGTTATTGTTTTAAATAAAAGTAAATTTGCAGCACCACTGAACCTTTATTCTCAGCCTTTTAATTTTTATTTATGTTAATATGTTACCTTCAAGATAGCATTTCTAATGGCTATTTAGTATTTCATGAATTTCTATTTTACAAAAATATAATTATATATTTATACATGTATGAACAACTGACTGAGACAGAACTATAAATGAAACACACTTTAGAAAATCAGCAAATCATAATCTCTCCCAATATTATACAACTTATTTTATTGTAATTTTAATATTTAATGTAGTGCCCTAAACATTCTGTTACTGAATATTAATTGAATTATTTTAAAATATAAATAAATTTGTTATTAATTTATTTTTACCTGTTGGAATGCATGTTAAAATAATATTATGTAACTCTTCCAATTACTACTTGAAAAGGAAACTTTCAATTTTTACCAAAATTTTATAGAAGGCTCAACTGTTTCATTTGGGATCATCAGACAAAGCTCACTGTTTCTAAAACTCACCTCATATCTCCTGGTTTGTGGAACAGTCACTCTCCAAAGTTCATTGTAGAATCTGAGTTTGTGAAAGACTAATCTCTGTGGCAAGAGAGAGTTAATGGAGTCTAGGGATTGAGTGAATTCTATCTCTAGTTTGAAGTCTTGTCTAAAATCTGAAATAATTGGCTCTTGCAGAATCATTTTCACAACTCTCACCTTGCTGCAGGTGTTATTTCTTTCCTTCATTGAAAAATGAAAGGTGAAAAGAGTTCATTTAAATAAAATAAACCAGCATTTTGTCTATGCAAAATGTAAAATATTTTAAACAAGCAATTCCATTAATATTTTTAAAAATCCAACGGATAGAATCTCTGTGTAGGTCCAGGTATCTTTCACTATAAAGAATAGACACAATTGGAAATGGAACAGTAATTCACTTCCAGCAGCAAGTGTGGTGCCTCACTGCTACTGCCAGTTGTGAAAATTTATAGGAAAGCCTCACTCAGACCACTCAACTAATGGCCTTATGGTGCAAGATTGTTCAAAGGGGATATCAACTGCTAACCTACCCACCCATTCCTTTTCTCTTACCACACCCTCAACCAAGAAAACCAATAGCTCCAATAGCAAACTTTGCATATAATCAACAGCAAGACAGAAATTGACTCCATTTCCATGTTTCTCCTTGTCTTCCTTTTGATGATCACCAATGGCAACATTACATATCTAGTTTTATTCTCTATACCATTAATAATAACAAAAATTCTATAGATACCCCAGAGTTAAACAGAATAATTCATGCATATATTGTAATTTTATATATATGTCAGGCATAATTCATTCAATTTGTATTGGTATACAAAGTATGGTTTTAGAGCAGCAAAATATTTGTATGGTAGGTTTCCTGCCCCCTAAGAGCATTCACTATTAATATTAATATTAATTAACATGCATTTTAATGAGGATTTAAGCTCCTAGTTATGCAAAGGTGAGCAAAAAGGACCTGTACCCCTATCCTCACACAGGATATTTAAAAAGTAAGGGAGACTGTAGTTGAACCCACTAATAGATTTCATGTACATGTTTGATTGTTTGATCTAAATTTACATTTTAATTTATGATAGACTTTGATCCACCAAACCTTGGTTTTCAGACTTGATGGATAAAAGCTATTATCTCATTTATTAGAGGTGATTTACTGGGTTAATAAAACTGATAGGACAGAGACTCTTATCATAGCAAGTAATTGTAAGTCCCTGAACAGCTTAATCCCATCATTTCCTTATCAGTTATCATTTGCGTAGTGTAAACTAACAGGGCTACTAGCTCAGTGGAAACATATGTTTCAAGAATTTTATATGAGGGTTGATGTGAAAAAGAAGAAATAAGTGCAGTTACATTGTTGATCAGCAAATAAAATTTATTAAACATGATATAAGGGTGATGTGAACAAGAGTCACAATGATTTCATTTGCCTTTTAAAATCTCTTATTTTTTTTACAATGTTCACTTTAAAATATGGACCCAGTATTAGTTAATTATTTTTATGTATTCATAACTTACAATGGAGATCTGTCATTTGACAGAGTATAAGGCTGTGGGACTGGAGAGATTTCTCAGTGGTTAAAGGTGTTTACTTGCAAAGTCTGCAGGCATGGGCTTGATTCTCCATGTAAAGCCAGATGCACAAAGTGCAGTGGCAAGGGACCATGGTGTGTCCATTCTCCTCTTGAATCTCTATGTCTCTTCCTCCTTACCTCTCTCTTCCTCTCTTTCCCTCCCTCCTCTGCTTGCAAATAACAAAAAATAAAAGAATAAGCCTGTGCACATTTGGTGGTAATAATTGAATACAATATTGTTTGATAATTAAAAAGGCTACTTTTGTCAAACATTTTCTTGGAGAATTTATAGCTAAACATACTTGGAAATTTTTTAGCCTGTATTATGTATTTTCTTTAGCAAATTGTATGTAATCATATACAGATGAAAACTGAAATGTTTGGGAATCTTTATTCAGACTATCTTCTAAGGCAAGCAACAGACCATGTATAAATTTAAGTAGCTACTTGGCCTGTAGTGAAACGAACCTCTCTATTTAACATGCATTGGCACATGTTTTTGTCATATTATGATATTCTTGTAAATATTTCCTATCAAAATGTATTTTAATGAAGTGTATTAATGACAAAACAGTGTTATAAAATATCACAAGGGAGATGAGACATTCACATGTACTCTACATGAACTAACTCTCTCCAGTTTTGTGTGTTTTATGTTTAACAGCAGGAAGACAGAGCTTTTCCTGTATTATCTCTTTTCTCTCCTGAAAGACATTAAATCATCACTCAGATGATAATATGTACCTACTTAGACTAAAAGAAAAATTAAGGGGGAAAGATAAGTTATTTGCTCCAGAAGAAACTGGATGCGAACTGTGCTAAAGCACTAAAATAGACACTGTGAAGTATTGAGATTTGTCTTGCTAATAGAGCTTCTCTACATACACACGCTGGAACCATTCTTTTCCAAACCTCACTTAGATATACAACTTTTGCTCAGCCCAAGTATTTTGTTGGTAACATGAAATACATAATTAGATTATGATCATGAAAAAAATTATGAAAAAATTGGCTTTATATGAGGGGAATGGGACCAACACATGACTTGTCCATATAATAAAGTTTCTGATTAATAAAAATTATTGGCTTTATGAAAATATTTTATTAGTTTTCAAATTACCACAGTAATTTTTAGAGTAAAGATTTTTCTTTACTATAACTTGTAATGAAGACTATAATGAAAAAAAGATACAGTTAAGACCAATCTCAGAGCTCAAGACAGAAGGAAAGCAATGCTCCCATACACTATTGCTAAAAGGACAAGGCTAAAATGTGATAAGTGACCAAGAGTGGAATTCAGTGGACAGAGAGATTAGTTTTGCCTAAGAGAATAGGCAAAGTTTCATGAATAAAAGATATGCCTCAAAGTATAGGTAAGAAAAGATCCTTTTTCAGGGAGGAAGAAGGACATTACCAATGGAGACATAACAAAATAAAGGTACCAAAGTGACTTGTAGAAGCTATTTAAGGAGAGCAAGTAATCCTGATATAAATCCTAAATTTATAAAGTACTTGGGATAAGGTTAGAGGAATTTATATACTCTCTAGTCACATTAGATGAGATACTTTGAACCCTGTTAAAATTTAAATTATTCTGATAATGTTTAAATATATAAGAATGTATGCATGTCCTTAATTAAAATTATTTTTATAGTTTATTTATGACACATTGTTATTTTTAAGACTTTTCATACTATTCATGCAACTTTTCAGCAGTTTTATTTTATTTTATTTTTATTTTTTTTTAAATTTAATATTTATTGTCCATAATGAGTTACATTATTTAGTGGGCAAACCATGCGTTGTTATCCTGACTTCCCCAATTCCCCCCCTCCCCATCCCTGATCAGTTGTATATCCTCCTTCGTGGGCTGTCTGTATTAGTCCTTGTGGCAAGGGATCCTGTATATCTTAGTACTCATCCTGGTCTTCCTGGCCCAAGTCAGTTGTTACTGATGGGTGCTATGCTTCTGGACCGTCTCCCCCACCACGGCTCTCACAATCTTTCAGCCCCCTCTTCCACTCAGTTCCCTGAGTCGTGGTGGGTGAGTAATAAGGCTGCTTTAATGTTGCGAGCTTAGGAGTCCTTGTGTCGAAAATCCTTGGTTTCTGTCTCAATGGCCTATCCTGTGTTGATTGAATGGCTGTGGTTATAGGTCCCTTGTTCATCTGTCATTGTCTGCTGAGTTCCCTTTGGATCCTCCCTGATATGACTGTGGTGGCTCCTCTCTTGTCAGGATCTCATCCATCGTCCTACGGTTGGTTGGTAAGGTTAGATGGGCCACAGCTCTCTCGTTGTATCCTGAAAAACACAAACACATTTGGCTTATCCTGAGTTGGTTGAATGGCTGTGGGTATGGGTCCCTTGTTCATCCCGTCCTTCTCTGCAGGGTTCCATATGGATCCTCCACAATATGACTGTGGTGGCTCATCTCTTGCCATGGTCTCATC
>PVHP010021630.1:0-12722 GCA_004024765.1 Zapus hudsonius | reverse complement strand
CAGTTTTTTTTGACTTCCTGTTATAGGAAGCTAACATTATAGAGGAAGGCTTTGTTTATATATGGAATATCCTGATCAATAGTGTAGGTTTTAGAGAGTCATGTTTGTTTGTGCTACTATAATTCATGATGAACTTGAAAAGAGAGTGTGCATAAATTCAAACATATTTATCTATATTTTATTTAAGAACTTCTAATTGCCAGTTTTAGCCTCACAAGACTTTCTACTCCTCCAGGGCAGATACCCTCTTCTTCCTATCTTTGAATCCTCATATAAAGCACTGAATAAGTTTGACATAAAGAGAATATTCTCTTTCAGTGGCTTTCTAGCCCCTGGCATGTTCATAAGACCACATTGCTATGGTCTGAGAATTTGGCTCAGTGGCTAAAGTGCTTGTACATGTAAGAAGACGAGTTCAGATTCCCCATTACCCTTGTAAAATGCTAAGCAGGGTGGTATGCACCTGTAATTTCAGTTCTGTGGAGGCAGAGACAGGAGGATCCCTAAGATCACTAGCTAGCCATTCTAGCCAAATCAGTCAACTCTAGTTTCAGTGATGAACTCTGTCTCAATGGATAAAGTGGAGAGTGACCATTGAGGACACCTAGTGCTGTTCTCTGGCCTCTACATGCACAGGCTTACACACATGTGCCACACACACATGAACATGCACACACACCCCTTCACAAAGATTATACCAATAAAGCCTGCTCAGCTATATCATGTTTAATTAGGAGACATTACTGATGAGAAAAGAATTTACTTCTTGTCAGTTGTAGAGGTGAAAGTGGCTGACCAAGGTCACTTTCCTGGTGTCTGGGTTGACTGTGTTATTTGTATTTGACAAATTGAAGTGACCAAGAGGGGGTAAGGAGCAGGTTTTTTTTTTTTAAACAAAACAACTAATTGTATTATGAAAATATTCCTACTGTCCTAGGTAGGAAAAAGGACAAATCCATATTAGTTAATATTAATTGGACCCTGAAGGATTGTTTTGATTTAAAACTAATGTGATCATCAGGTGGTTTTAAAATATTTTATTTATTCATTTTCAAGCAGATATATATATATATATATATATATATATATATATATATATATATATAGAGAGAGAGAGAGAGAGAGAGAGAGATTGAGAGATAGAGAGAGAGAGCACACCAGGGCCACCACCTTGTGGGTCTGGTTTACGTGGGTCCTGGGGAATTGAACTGAGGGCCTTAGGCACTGGAGGCAAGTGCCTTACCTGCTGAGCCATCTCTCCAGCCCCATCAGGTGGTTTTAAAAACTGAAAGTACCAACTGGGCATGGTGGCTCACATCTTTAATTCTGGCACTTAGGAGGCTGGGGTAGGAGGATAACTGTGAGCTCAAGGCCAGCCTGGTCTGAAGTGAGATCCTGTCAGAAAAACAATGAAAATTGGAAGTATAGGTGCTTCTGTGTTTCTTGTTGTGGTCCCTGTTCCATGATTGGCACAAATCCAGCCCAGGAGGCCATAAACTAGGAAGGACTTCGAAAACATCTGGTCAGATTTTTTCATGTCTGTTTTGTTCATCATTATTCTAACAACTATCACAAGGGTCAGACACAATAGATACACTTTAATGTGTCTTGAACTCATGGCTACTTCTTTGATTTTTCTGTTTGCATACCAGCTGGGAAGGCAATGTTGTTTCTTAGTCTGCATGGAAAACCACTTTGTTATGTTTTTTTCTTTTTCTTTTTCTTTTTCTTTTCTTTTTCCTTTTTTTTCCTCCCCAAGGTAGGGTCTTGCTCTAGCCCAGGCTGAACTGGAATTCACTGTGTACAGTCAGGCTGGCCTAGAATTTACAGAGATCCTCCTACCTCTGCCTCCTAAGTGCTGGGATTAAAGGCCTGAGCCACCATGCCCAGCTACAGGCCAAGCCTCCATTCCATGCCCCCTGGCAGCTTGGCCCAGGTTGACCTTGAACCTCTGTCTCTGCATATTAAAGGAAGGCAGTGGGGGGGCACCATGCCCTGCCCACTTTTATTTTAAATCGACAACTTCTATGAATCAGATCAATATTGTATGATGACTCACTGTAGCTGTTTTGTTTTGATGGGTGGGTGGGTGGGGATATATAACTACTTTTATTAGGAGGTTTTCAGCTCCAGGCTGCCCTCTTGGCTGAACTCACAGGGGCTGGAATGAACTGCTTGTGCCACCAAACTCAGCATTTTAAAATATAGTAAGTCTGGAGTACTCTGGACTTTCACTTCTTTCCTAATGTTAGATACACACTAATGGAAAGAACCGGCAAACAGGTAGGCAGTTTCACTTGGCAGGGAAGGTCTTCCATAGGTAGCAGTCCTGACTGTATTCAGTTACATCTTAACCTCCTTTCTCCTTCACTAACACAGAGCTTGTTCCTGTTCTTGCCCTAGGTATCATTACTATGGGATAGGCATCAAAGAGAGCAGCGCATACTACCACTCTGTTTATTCCGGAAAGGGCTTGACAAGGTAGAGTTGTACCACACTCAAGACGCATTCTCTACATTTCTTTAAATATGTATGATGCTCATTCAATAAAATGACTGTAATTTTGTCTAAATGTTTTTTTCTAACCATCAAACTTTTTATGAATATTACAATTAGTTTAGATTATTTAATAAATTATATAATTTATAATAGTTAATAATATTAAATAAATGCTAATAGTGAATTAAGCAACCCCAAGAGATGAAGAGAAATAAAGAAAGCATAATTTTAAATATCTGGTCAGATTTTTCATGTCTGTTTTGTTCATTAACCTAAAAACTATCACAAGGGTCAGACATAGTAGATACACTTTAATATTTCTTGAATTCATGGCTACTTTGATTTATCTGTTTGCATACCACCTGTGAAGGCAATGTTGTTTCTTAGTTTTCATGGAAAACCACTATGAAATTTGTACTTATAAGTTTGTGTCTACTTTTAGTCTGGATTCCATAAAATAAAGACATTGTTTTTATTTTCTAATAATGAGTTATTTTAGCCTGGGTTTGGTGGCACACACCTTTAATCCCAGCATTTGGGAGGCAGAAGTAGGAGGATTACTGTGAGTTCTAGGCCATCTTGAGCCCAAATAGTGAATTTCAGGTCAGCCTGGGCTAGAGTGAGACTCTACCTTGAAAAACAAGCAAAAACAAAACAAAACAAAAACTTGCAAGAGAACCTTTCTCATAATGTGGTTACAGATAAGTCCTTATAGCTCATAAAAGAAGAAATTGTTATTAAAAGTAAAATATATTGTTGAAAAAAATTAGTCACTTGAATTAAACCAAGATAAATTTAGGTATTACAAGGAGCATAATGGTAGATTATTAGTGACTATAAATGTGAATACAGTCTGCAACACACATATTTAATAACAAGTGGTTTTTGTTTGCCTCAAATCTTACATGACTTCTTTAAATATTATTTTTTTAAAAATATATATTTATTGTCCATAATGAGTTACATTATTTAGTGGGCAAACAATGTGTTGTTATCCCGAATTCCCAATTCCTCCCTCCCCATCCCTGATCAGTTGTATATCCTCCTCCGTGGGCTGTCTGTATTAGTCCTTGTGGCAAGGTGTAATGTTTTTCTTAGAAAGTTGAGAAGGATGCTTAGTTTTCTTGGTAAAACTAAGAATCATCTAGCTTATTTCACTACTCTTGGTATAAAGTTACTACTTTTTTATGTCCTCTGCATTTCCTTGAATGTTATAACTAATTTCTTTTCAAACTAATGGTGAATATATGATTTTTAAGGTTTTCTGGGAGCAAACTGAAGAATGAGGTAAGCTTGCTTTTATTTTTATTTTACATGTGTGATAATGTGTCCTATATACTCAGCAATTTTTGTTAATAAAATAGAAAAAAAACAAATGTTATTTATTAGGACTTCAAATACAGTTAAGTTAGATTTGTGGTGACTGATGAATTTTTACATGGATCTACTGAACAGCTTCCAACTAATTTACAAGGGATAAATTCTAAATGATCACAACCCAATATTAGATACTTAGAAAATTGTTGGGAAAATAATCATTCCTCTAAGAAGTCTCTACTTATATATAATCAAGAAGTTTTAGGAAAAACTTTTAATACTCGTCAATAAGTTCCAATGCTATGCTACTCAAGTTTGCTTGGCTACTTCACACACATGCACAACACACACACAACAACAACACACACACACACACACACACTTGTATGTAATCTTTCTTTGTGTCCTCTCCATTCTCTCCTTAAAGAACAGAGCAGCAACCTGACTTTATCTAAATGAGTTAGAACTGCCATTAGGGGGTAGCATGGGTAATTAGGCACATGATAAGGCCTTCATTAACCTCAACTTAAATAGTCATTAAAACAAGGGGCATGGAATTCATGGAACAGGACCATGTAATTGGCAGTGTATCTGAATGTAAGGTAAAGTGTAACTCCATTAGCTTGATGAACTGACAACAAGCATATTGTCTTAAGAAATAATGAAAGTACCCAACCCTATGCAATGACCAATCTTTCCAGTACTTTGAAACAAGTTACTATTAATAAACTATTAATTATATAATAAACTTTTCCAGATCACTCTTTTTATCAACAAAATAATAGTTTTCTATTAAATAAACAATTATGAAACTGCAAAAATATTGACTTGGAAACACACTTTGATTTGCTGAAGAAGAGCTCCATGGGGATTTTAAGTGACTCTTCTTCCTGATGGATGGGGTGGAGGCATCACTGAATCATCAAGCTAGTGTCATGCACATACACATAGCCTTACCTTATAGAGTAAAAGAACAGTTCTCAAATCTGTTTTTCCTCCTGAGGAGAGTACATTAGAAATTCACATTTAGTTAATAACAGTTTTAATAAAATATTCTAGACAGTATATACGTGTGCCTGATCTATTTTATATAGACATCTAGAACAATAGTAACTCATTTTTATGAAGCTGGCAATAAAAATTAACACAAGAATTTTCTAAAAGTGCAGTACAAAATACATTTTTTTTCTAGTCTGGGGCCCAAATTCAATTTCTTTCACTTGTTAGGCAAGTTTCTACCAGTGAGCTTCCACACACCCCACCCTACATGATTTTAAATGGTAATAAAATATTTGCACAACAAAGTTGAAAATTTTAAAATTATTTTGTACTTAGAAAAACCAATCATCACTGTTTGTCTAGGATATGAGACAACATAAATCTATGTATACTTTCAGGTATTTAAACGTGTATAATGCTGTTATAACAAAAGAAAAAGAGGCTGAGAAAATCCTAGTCTTTTTTAAAATTAAAGGTAGAATTCTACTTTTTAAAGCCTGTGGTCAAGATACTGATAAGCAGACACACAGTATTGCAGGTGCTAAAGAACAAGGCGGTAGGTGGACACATTTGATCCTGTACTCACGATACTTTCTAGCATAGGAGGAAAACGTATCTTGAACAAGTAATAATAGAAAATTACAAAAGATATCATGGAGATTTGCCCATTTTGTCAAGTTAAGGATATTTTCTTTTTAAAAAAAATATTTTATTTATTCATTTTCAGGCAGAGAGAAAACCAGGGCTACCACCTTGTAGGTCTGGCCCATGTGGGTACTGGGGAATTGAACCCAGGGTCCTAGGCACTGGAGGCAAGTGCCTTAACAGCTGAGCCATCCCTACAGCCCCAAGTTAAGGACATTTTCTATAGGATATGATGATTGAAGAAAGGACTGGGAAGAAGTGCAAGTTTGGAGGAGGAATTGTTTAGGAGACAAAGAAAAGAGGTGTCCGAACAGTTTCACAGTCTCACTGCTATGGATACTTTGGTGCAGATAATTCTACTTGGGGGATGCATTGTAGGATGGTTCCTAACAGTATGTAGTCTGCACCCTATTCTCATTAGACTCCAGTAGCAATCCCTTCCTTCAGCACTGTGAAATTGAAAATGTCTTTGACATTACCAATGTCAACAGCTGGCATCTTTGAAGGCAAAACAAGAGCATCATGTTGTGAACCCATGCAGATAGCCGTAGAGGAAAATGAGAGATAATAGAGCAAGTAGGGGTTGAATTAGGACGAAGACTCTGGAATGGAAAGCCATTGAAGGAATAAAGAGTCATCAGACTTGCATTTTATAAAACCTTTTCTGTCTGTCTGTGATATGAAAAATCCATTAGAAAATATAAGACAGGAAATTAGTAGAGGCTTTGGGAGTTCTATAAATATAGTAAGAAAATATCTGGATGGATGGAGACAAGTTGATGCTTTGTAGAAAGAGCACAAATATAATGGGTTTAGATTCAGACTTGTATCTGATGTGTTCAATCAGTATCCAGTGCAAACTGGAAGAGAGCATGTGAGGACACGTGACAAAGATTCGGAGATGTAGGTTGCTGGCGACTGACATAGCAATGCTGGTAGGGAAAACAAATAAAAGAAGAGGTTACTGGAAAAAAGTCATGAAAGGTTGAAGAAAAGTGGGCCAGCAAGAAGACTGACAGAGAGGAGGGAAAAAGGGATACATCCACAGGATTTGCTCATACAGTGTATATACTTATTCATAATAAAGATATTTAAAATAAAAGAAGACTGAGAGAAGCCAATGAGCCAAGCAGTGAAGAAGGATATGTATTATAGAAGCCAACAGGGTGAAATGGTCATTCCAACTCCACTGATGAGCCTCAGTCCAAAGGCTGATATCCCAGCAAGAAATGAACCACTCCAGGCCTATCGTGTAGACCCCAAGTGAAACACTTGAGACAGTACTGGAGCAATAAAGAGACCTGTAACCACAGCCAATCAGTCATCCCAGGATAAGCCACCGAGACAGACATCTTTCAACACAACTTAATGTAGAAGCACAGAGACTCTTAAGATCACAACAATAAAACAGACTTAAAACTCATCCTCCATGACTCAGGGGGCAGAAAGATTGTAAGAACCATGATGGGAGAGATTACCCAGAGATATTATTCCTCTTGGCTACAACACATAAAGGGGGGGCAACCTGGCTGCCTCCTGTGCTATCCATAACCCTACCATATGGATGGATCCACTGTGCCCACTGAGGAGAATTCCCAGTGGATTGGGGACAGGGAGGAGGGAAATGGGAATACCAACACAATATTTGCTCATACAATGTATCTAATTTTGGACAATAAAGTTTTTTTTTAAGAGAATCCAACAGAAGAGAAAGATCGATCACTCCTTAGATGGGACTAAAATGTCATCAGGATTAGGAATGGAAAGCATAAAAATGTATAGAATTGGTTCAGTGGAAATAATGACTTTGGGAGAGCATTTTCAGGTTGGTTTGTGATTGGCATGTGAAATGAGTGGGAAGTGGCACTAAATGTTGAAAACTTATTCAAATTGGTGGTGATACCTGGAAGATTTGGAATTTAGATTAGAATAATGACTAAAGTATTGATCTAATGTAGTCCAAACAAATTCGATAAAGAATAGAAGATATGAACAAAAGTCCAGGCCAATGAGGGAGAGAAAGCTTCAGAATGGATGAAAGGTGCCCTTCTTTCATCAAAACTTGAAAGAGGGAAAGGCAAATTCAGATGCAATTAGATGTACACATTTTTGATAATTTAAGGCTGCTTCTATTTGTTGGATTTGAATTCCTCTCAGATCACCTACTGTGAGTTAAAAATCCTGGGGAGAAAGTAGCAGTTTGAAGAGCTTTAAGAACCCCGTTTGTTCTCAATCAAGATTCCCAGGAGAAACAAAGTCCCAATGCCCTGAGGCAGACATTATGTTCAAGAACTATTGCCTGTAGAATGGTGGTAGTTAAGTGCCTTTCTGGGAGGAAATGAAAAAATGACTTTCAATTTATTTTCTGTTGTACTTAATTATCTCACAGATATTCTATTGAGGCATGTGGGGATTGTTTTTGAGAAAAATTAGATTAGTGAGAAACTGTGAAATTAAATTAAATTAGTGAGAAACTGTCCCAAGCCAGGAAAAATAAAGAAATATTCAAGAGTAGTCATGGTTAAGAGAAGCACACTACCTATTTGGAAAGAAAATACAGGTATAAAGAAACTTTTCTATAAAAAGATAGACCATGTGATTGACTAGGCAATTTAGATATCATAAATGTGCCAATTCATCCTAATTTAATTTAGATATTTTATATTCTAATGAGTTTTGAATGCAATTAATTTTGAATATGATCAAATTGGTTATAAACATTATGTAGAAGAATGTACAGGAAGAAATCGTTAAGAGAAGTGTAAACTAGAAGAGTTAAGAAGTGACATTGATACATAGCAAAATAAACTGTAATATTGACTCAACCATACATTAAAAAAAACTTGTTGCAGATTAGGTGTCTGAGAAAATACCCAAATATGCACAAGGATTTAGTGGATATTTGAGGAAGCACTACAACAAAAAGAAAAAAGAAGACAGTATTTTTAAGGTTTTGTCTTAAGTCCTTTCTAAAAGAAGGTGAGTTATTAAAAAAGAAGTTTCTTAGGGCATGATTTTATAAAAATGAATTATTTTGCCAAAAACCATCCTATACTTTACACCTTCTATAAATTTCATGTGAGGTATTAATTATAAAACACTTAGAGGGAAACATATGTGTGTACTTTCAAGAAGGGACAATATTTTAAGCATAGAAAATACTAAAAAATTTTAAAGTATAAAACAATATAAAAACTTCAAAGGAAAAAAGATGAACCCAGAAATGCATGCAAGGCATCCTATACAATATTTGAAGTCAAAGAGAAAAAGAAAGTCTTCAGAAAATGTGACAATACCTCTAGTAAACGATAAAAACCTACAATTTATAAGAAAAATTTGAAGATTACAGTAAATAAACAGAAAACTCACAAAGAAAAGGCTAATAAATGTGCAACTATTGGACTGCCAAAAAATAAAAATTAAAACCGTTTCGCATTATAAAATTATGGAAAACTAAGAAATTGTTGAGCTAGTAAAGGCATGGAGAGATAAACTCTTGTTCTGCTGGCAAGAGTAGAATGAATGCTCTAGAAAATAGTTGGAAGATCTGAATTAAAAATTTTTTATTTTAAAATTTTATGTGTGATATGTACAACTGTGCATATGTATGTCTTTATGTTTATGGGTGCATGTGCGGGCAGGTGTGAAGGCCAAAGGCTGATGTTGGATGTCTTCTTCAGTGGCTCTACACCTTACATTTTTTAAAAATTAATATATTTATTATCAATAAGTATATACATTGTATGAGTGAATCTTGTGAGGGTCCTGTTTTCCTGCTCCCTGTCCCCTACTCACTGGGTCCTTCCTTGGTTATGGTTAGGGTGTTATGAACTGCCACCTTACTTTTTTGAGACAGGGTCTTCCCCTGAATCTAGAGCTCAACAATTCAGCTAGAACAGCTAACCAGCAAGCCCTGGGCTCAGGATCTGGATCTGGCTCTGCGTTCACTGGATAGCTTTTACATGGGTGCTGGGATCTGAACTCGGTTACTCATGCTTGTGTTGTGAATACTTTCCTCCCAAACCCGTGGATTAAGAGTGTTTAAGGGGTTATATCATTTCTTCTACTAATTCTACTTTTGTATATATCTTAAATAAACAAATAAAAATAAAAATATGGACCAAACATTGTGCAAAAAATTATTATTGACTCCAGTTGAAAATCATATGTATCTTAAATAGCTAGCAGTAAAGATAATTACATTACTATCGTACTTTCATGGTACTTTTGGGAACTAAATATTATTTATTTATTAGAAAGCTCTCAGTAGCTGTATTTCAAGTGCTTAAGAGTTATATATAGCTAGTGGTTACTTCACTGGACAGTACAGAAACAGAACAGGTCCATCATAAAAAGTATGTTGAGCAGCACTGTACTGTCAAGAATTCAACACAATAATAAAAATACAGCTCATTAGAAATAAAGCAAAGTATAATAAAGATAATTCAAACCAAGTGGCAAGAACAACTAATTCTTAATACTGATAATTATGACACCCATTCTGGTTGGCTATTCTACAGAATATATGATCAACAAATTTTATTTTTGTTATTATTAATTTTATTTATTAATTTAAAAATATATTGTGAATTTTAATATATAAGCACATTTCAAGTTGGTCATATTCCATTCCTGTTTTGTCCCCTCTCCTTGCCCCCATTCCACTAGGGCCCTCCTCAGTGGGGTTTCATTAATCACTGTGGGGTGGTCATAAATGTACCAGTCAGGTCCTGCTGGAAGGACATTGCTTCACACTACACCTTCCTACCCTGTGGCTTTTATGATCTTTCTGAACCCTTTTCCACAATGTTCCCTGGCCTTGTAGAGTATAAGTTTCTTTAGTATAAGTTTATTTAGTTTCTTTGAGCTCTCAGTAGCCTCTTACTTTCTGCTTTGATGAGTTTTGAGTCTCTTCAGTGTTTACCACCATTTCCTTGGAGACGATTTTCATGATAGTAGTGAGAGCTGCACTTATATTTAATCTATCACTTCCAATGACATGTTTTCAGGGCTCTGAGATTTTGATAGAGATGACTCTGTGACAGGCACTCGAGTTTCTCTTCTCATTGGTTCTCCCTATATATGCTGCCTATGTTAAATGCGGATTCTCTAACCCAAAAGTGAGAGCCACATCGATCAGAAGGGGATAAACATACTAATTTAGAAGGGGTTTGGCTGGGTGTAACCTCTCCATTTAGTCAAAGAACAGTCAGCAGAAGTTTCACTTTAGGGTTTATCACTTTCCAAGCCATGGACTTCTGACTTGGTTCTCAATACCAGGCATTAATTACCTCCCGCTAAGCAGGAGAGTTTATCCAATCAGAGAGCAGTTGATTACACTATAATTTACATGCCTCGATTGCACTGCTGGGTACTTCTTCTTGGCTAGCTGGTTTTGTAACTTGCAGGATCCTCTGCTTATTCAGTGTTGATGACTTATTCCTCAGAAGTTTGCATAACACTTTCCAGCACCATGACAGCTAGCCAACAGGAATCTGGCTTCTTCTCAGTTACAGCTTGATTTCTCAATATCAAGCCTGTGATAGCCTGTGGTGTCTTTAGCAATAGGGTCTTATCATCCAGTTCTGATGGAAAACTGAGTGCTTTGGTCATGTTCTACATTGTTTTGGGGGTACCTCCTGTGTCTCTCTGACCAATAGTTCATGGTGGAGAGGTGACCCAGTTCTGGCCACAGCAATTACCAGCATCTCTAGTTGTAGGGTTACACTTCCTTCAGTCAAGCAATGTACTTCCAACAAAACTCTCTCTTTCTTCTCTCTCTCCCTCCATCTCTCCCTCCTATCTCTCTCCTTAGTTAATGAAGAAGTAGGCTTCTATAGTGCTAATTCATGCCCACTTTAGTTCTGTGTATCCCTTCCTTCCCTTCCTTTCCCTCACCATGTAGCCTTCTACCACATGTATTCTGTCCCTCCACTTGCCTATCTGCTCCCTCCTCTAGTCCCTCTCCACTTCTCCTCTCTCCAAAGCTCTTCCTAGCATCCTGACCAGTACCACTAATGTTGACTGAAACTTTGACACAAATCAAGTTAGTCCATGCTAGGATCTGCACACAAAAGAGAAAAACATGATGCTTGTCTTTCTGAGCCTGGGTAACCTCACTTAGTATAATTTTTTCCAGGTCTATACATTTTCATTCTTTCTTATCGCTGAATAGAACTCCATTGCATGTATGTACCACATCTTCATTATGCATCCATCAGTTGACTGATATCTTGGCTGATTCCATTTCCTAAGCATTGTGCCTAGAGCATCAACAAACATGGCTGAAATGTAGAGTCCCTAGGATCAATGCCCATGAGTGGCATAGCAGGGTCAAATGGTAGTTCTACTTTTAGATTTTTTTAAAATATAAATTTATTGTCCATACTGAGTTACATTATTTAGTGGGCAAATAATGTGTTGTTATCCCGAATTCCCCAATTCCCCCCCTCCCCATCCCTGATCAGTTGGATATCCTCCTCCGTGGGCTGTCTGTATTAGTCCTTGTGGCAAGGGATCCTGGATATCCTAGTACTCAGCCCGGTCTTCCTGGCCCAAGGGTGTTGTGACTGATGGGTGCCATGCCTCTGGACCATCTCCCCCACCACGGCTCTCACAATCTTTTACTTTTAGATTTTTGAGAAACCTTCATATTGAGTCTTTTGGATCTCTTAAGAACAGAATTACATCATCTGTAAATAAGGCCAGTTTGATACATTGACACAAATGTTTCAGTGAATTCTATTATATGAAAACCCAAAAATGCATTTATTCATTTTATTATTAATGCAAGATTTTAAAACTTGAAGCACAACACTGAACGTGCACAGGAGTGGAATTCCAGATCCCAGTATACACGTGTGTTTATAACTTTACTATTAAAGGTTGTTTTCCAAAGTGGTGGTTTTCACATAAGCCTCTCCAGCTGTGTATCCCGAGCATATTTTGTATAGTTACACATCTATATCTCCAGAACATTCTTCCAAATTATACTGAATACCATTTTAATTTTTGCCAATGCTATGAGTATAAAATGGTATCCGTGTTGTTCATTTGAAAATTAATTTTAATTGGTGATTAATTTTTTTTAATATCTATTTATTGTCCATAATGTGTTACATTATTTAGTGGGCAAACCATGCGTTGTTATCCCGAATTCCTAATTCCCCCCCTCCCCATCCCTGATCAGTTGTATATCCTCCTCTGTGGGCTGTCTGTATTAGTCCTTGTGGCAAGGTATCCTGTATATCTTAGTACTAATC
>PVHP010021629.1:0-29865 GCA_004024765.1 Zapus hudsonius | reverse complement strand
AAAAAAAAAAAAAGAACATAACACTGTGGCGAATATTTACAAAGGCGTCCATAACCTAGATGAAAGTGAATTATAAATTCTAAGAGCAAAGATTATAAAAATCAAAATTGTAAGTTAAATGTCAATTGACTAAATAGCAAATAAAAACCAAAAAAGTATGTATCAATTGAGAGACAATTATGCATATAGATCAAGGAAAACACAGTGGATAAAAAATAAAATTTCTGGAAAAAAAGCCAATGAGATCAAAAACAGTCTTTTAGAATTAAGTATGAGAACAGACACAAAACTATCCTCATGAAAACTTGATGAGAATCAGATTCCAATCTAAATCTCTAATTGGCTGGTACTAGACCTAGCATTTTACTAATTTAGGGAATAGTGACAAAATGACCACAGCACAGCGGTTCTTCTCTCCCTACATGAAGGTGTAGGGAGGACTAAGAAAGAATATATATATATATATATATATATATATATATATATATATATATATATATATATATATATATTTTACCACAATCAGTTCTGGTAGAAACTTATCAATCACATGATTTCCTCGGAATTTAAATGAACTTTTAAAAAGCAAAAATAAAAACATGTTTTGGAATGGAGAGATCTATTTGCCTTTATTTGTGATGCCAAGAAGTTGTCCATCAATTCCTAACTGGTTAGAGGTAGAAAGATACTCATTCTGATTGCCTCCAGGAACACAAGTTTCTCGGGGTTTGCTTGAACAAGGATAATTTGCAGTCTGTCCCACAAGTTTCTTGGGTTTGCTTGAACAAGGATATTTTGCAGTCTGTCCCGGTGAAGTCCGACTGGACTTCTCCATCCATCACAGTTATTAGTTAACAACTCATCCAAGCCATACATTCACCACTATATTCTGTTTCACAATAATTATTTCATTTTACATTTTATATAAAATAAAAACAAGAGTGTAATTTGTTAAAAATATAGCTCATAAAATTCACCTTTTTTTACCAGCAACATTTTACTAAACATTTTTGCAAATTTCAATAGAATTTTATCATTCAATATAATAATCTTTCAATGTCATTGAAAATAATAACTTATGGATTAAAATCTATTTTAACCTAAATATAAACACAAAATCTGAATAGAGAAAATGAGGTGCAGGTAGCCAGGCTTTCTCAGTGCTTTAATACTTAATTTTATAAAGTAAGTAGTATTAATCATCATTTTGATTCCAGTGAGTGGAAACTTAAAATTGCATTAATTAATCAATGTTGAAATCTGAAACCAAAATGATCCTTTAACAGTATTGCCAAATGAGTAAATGCACTCTAAAAAGTTAGTCACAATGCACATTTCTGACCAGATTAAAGTGGCTCTCTCTGCACAACACTAGAATCTTTTTGTTGGGATTCAGTTCACTGTAACAACAGGGGTGGGGTTCCATAGAACAGAAGCATACAAGGCTTGATGAGATTGAACCTGCAGAGTAAGCAGTTCTAATGTCTGTTTGTAATTTCTGCTGCAAAATGGCCTGAAACCTCTTTAGCAACAAAACTGTATTTAAAAAAAAAAATACTCCATGCCTACATATTAATTAACTATAGATATTACAATCACTTTAGCTTTTTGTTAACATAGGCAAGTACAACTTTCCCTGAAAAACTCCAGTGATCATATTTCAGTCAGCTGCTCTGAAGGACCTCCATAATCAGAATGACTACTTTTTGTCACTTAACTCCACAGTAAAAAGGAAGATGGTGATTTCTGAAAGAGAGCATTAATCCCATGTGTCACTGGTTTTCATGCTTTTTGTATCCATTATTTAGAGTACACTGTCAAACTTCCAAAACTTCTTTTGTTCCATAGGATTTTGATCCCTTCTGAAACACAATGACATACAAACTGAGCTATAAAGAATTCAGTCCTCATAAGTGAAAACAAACACAATATGCCTTTAGGAGGTTTAAAGTTTTTTCGTTAAATATTTTTTAAATATTCAAGTGTAATGCTACTATAAAACACTGAAACGTACATTTCAACTGTATCATATGTGTTGATTTCCATCTTGCCATTAGGACGTAGATTCACTGAGCTGCCAAACAGCCTGATGGGTCATGTAGAGACGGCGTTGTCAGTTGCACAAAAGAGCACGGACACCACCGTGAAATTCACCCAAACGGTACGCAAGCCATCTTTGCATCCCTGAAGTCAGGATGGCCATGTTCTCCACATCCCTCTACACTATGGCGGCACTGAGCAGAGATCTCCTCCACCTATAGACACCTAAGACACCATCTCAAAAGCTAAGAAAAATACAGACCAAATCCGTGTACCCGTGCTCCTTTGTAAATCCTACCATGTAGAAATATTCTTAGTTTTAACCAAGAAATATAATGGAATGAACTAAAGACATCTTTTATCGTCATTTTAAGTGTACTCTTGCTATCATATTTCTACATAGATTATTCAATATTCTTTGTGGACATAATTTAATCTATAATATAATATAATGTCAACCACTATAGGAATCCAGAATCAGATTCTGGCTACAGAGGAAGCTTAATTATTAAGCAACACCTTTCTAAAAAGCTTCTGTATTTCTGATTGGTGTGAAAGAGAAAGAAAAAGGCATCTCTCATTGAAGTAACACTGAAGTTTGAGCTCGGGCTCCCTTCTTTGTGTTCAGCATAATTAACTCTTCAGGATAAAATGGAGAAATTTATATAGTCAGTTAATAAATTATAGTTATCTTCAAGAAAACTCTATGGGCAACTCTGGTGTTACAACTGTATATCGTGGATCCAATCTGGGGATGAAATCCTGAAATTCTTTAGATGCACCAGTACCAAACACATCAAGGGCTTTACGGTTCATGGTTGCAAATCTGCAAAGAAGAGAACACAATTTAAACAGGTTTATAAAATAAAATATTCACTTTCTTTAATTAGTTTGCATGGATTAGGACAAGAGAATAAGTTAACATTAAAAAAGAAAACAAAAACACCCTGAAACGTGGTGGCCATATCAAATATCACATGAGCAGGGCATGGTTGTGCATGACTTTAATTCCAGAACTTGGGAGGCAGAGGTAGGAGGATAGCCATGAATTCAAGGATACTCAGAGACTACAAACTGAATTCCAGGTCAGCCTGGGCTAGAAGTGAGACTCTAAATAAATAAATAAATACAGAGAGAGAGAGAGAGAGAGAGAGAGAGAGAGAGAGAGAGAGAGAGAGAGAGAGAGAGAGAGAATACGATTATCAGAGATTCACTGTTGAATAATATATTTGAGATAGGCTCCAAATCAGTTTTCAATTATTATTATTTTTAACATTTTTATTAGCTTAAAATTATATATATTAACACAATAATATACTCAGTCTCATAAGTTATTAGATAAAGCCATTGAAACCAAGATGACATTCCCTTTTATGCATTAGGTATTCTCCCCACCCACCATGACTCTTACATTCTTTCTGCCCCCTGTTCCGCAAATTTCCCTGCATCATAGTGGGTGAGTTTAAATTCTGCATAGTTATTAGGTTTTTAAGAGTCTCTAAATTTGTGTTTTGGACAATTTTGGGCACCCTTGGTGCCTCTCTCTATTATCCTTCCCTAGGATATCTACCTTGCCTTGGAATAGCTCTTTTGCGCGTCATCCCACTTCCTTAGAGGTTTTGTTATGGCTCTAAATGGTGAGTTTGATGGGGGACACCCAAGCAGGAGACGATCCACCTCAAATTCAATTATTATTTTAAACATTTCTATACTTCTTTCCACTAGATTTTTTTCAAACACAAAAGTAGACTAATTATTACTTTTCTGATGAATGAAATCATAGGAAGCTAACAATTAATGTGTTAACATGTGCCAATAAGGCAAAAGTATCAACAGTAAATTCTCTCATAATAGAGACCTTAATGTCTCACAATCCACAGAAAAGACATCTAAATATACAAATAATGATTAAAAAGCAAATAGCATACAGGATCTCAAATTTGTAAGATGCAACAGAGAAAAAAATACTCTCATGTTACCCATCATCAAACCTAAGATGAATGAAAGAAAGAAAGAGAGAAAGAGAGAGAAAGAAAGAAAGAAAGAAAGAAAGAAAGAAAGAAAGAAAGAAAAAAGAAAGAAAGAAAGAAAGAAAGAAAGAAAGAAAGAAAGAAAGAAAGAAAGAAAGAAAGAAAGAAAGAAAGAAAGAAAGAAAGAAAGATTGATTTTAAGACTCTCATGTTTGGTTAAGATGCAGGATGGACCTTCCATGTTTCACGTCCTAGTCACAAGCATTTCACTTCACAGAAGATGGTAGAAAGAATCTTTGGCCAGAATCAATAGACAAGAACCAGTTAAGTATGCCTTTTAGTTCTTTTCCAAAATAAGTTCCCTTCCAAAATAACCAGCAGGCGAACCTCACCAATTCACAGAAATCTAAATCGGAAAAAAAAAAAAGCCCCAATACTATGAAGGATGAATTCTGTTCAGGCTAGGTAGACGCATTTGGAAGCCACACTGCCTGGCTCCATCGTTTACTAGCTGTGGGACTCTTGCCCTGTTTTTTCACATGTAAAACAAGGATGATAGCATTTCCTATTTCATGAAGCTGTTTGAAGAATTCAAAGTGCATGCACCTTGTGCATATCTTAAAGCCAAATCTGGGACATGGTAAGCACTATGAAAGCATTTACTACTATGAGTAGTGGTTATGTAGCAATGTTAATAGCTGTGATTAAGTGTCTACTAAGTTCCAAGCTACTACAAATTTCCTATATTTACACAACTATCGGTCTACATTTTGGATACAGTTTGTCCTCAAAGGCTGGAAACTTGCTCATGCACTGACAGTTATGAAATGAGACCTAATACATAGTAAGTCATGCAGATGGGGGTGGGGCTTCACCCTTACAAATGGATTCATATTAGACTTGTAGAGTGGTTTGGGTCCTGTAGGAGTGGATAGTTTCCATGAAAGCATGTTGTTATAAGCAAGGCCAGATCAAGTGATTGGCCCTTTCTACAAGCTGCTGCTTTCCTTTCTGCTTCTCTGCCACACTGTGATGCGGCCTTGGGGTCCTTACCAGAATACCAGAGACATGCTGTTTGTACCTTCCAGTGAGGAGAATCATGAGCCAAATCAAATCAGCCAAGTCTTTTCTATAAATATTACCCAGTGTCAGGTATTCTCTAATAGCAACACAAACTGACTAAGACAACATATATTATCATTTCATTGTAGAGAAAGAAATACACACTCAGGAGAGGAAGTGTGTTTCCCATAGTGGGTGCCAGAGCTGAGGTCCAATTTAGGTATGTCTGACTCCAAAGCCTATGTTCTTCTCATTAGTTAAAGCAGTATTCCAAAGGGCTGAAGATGAAAAAGGGAAGGAGAGAGGGTGAAAAGGAAAAAAAAAAAAAAAAGGAACAATATGCTAGGAAAGGTAGAGGAAAATATACTTACCAAGGCAGGAAATGGAAAACAGCAATTTTTTTTTCCAAAACTAAAATCAATTAATTATTAATCATATAGAGGTGAGTCATTTTAATGAAGCTCTTATATGTGTGTGTACACATATATACATACTAAGTAACATATACACTGTATAACATATATAGTACAGTATATATATATATACATATATATATAAATGTATATATATATATATATGTATATATATGGGGGTGGGTGGGTGTGGGTGTATATTTATACATAAAATAAGTATATAAGGCCTGGGCTTAATCTCCAGGCCTTGTACAGATTAGGACACTTTACCACTGTGCTACACCCCCAGTCTGAATTTGTTGAACATTTATAGTTTTAAAGAGAATTCAAAGATACAAACAGATAGGATTAAAGTTTTAATTAGCTAATTAGTGACAAATAGCAAATGAGCATGATATTAATCTAGAACACTTAAATAATAATTAAACTATTACAAAGAAGTGTAATAATACTCAGTAAATGTCCCATGTATTTCATATTAAGTTTGACATATTTGATTGACATATAAATACCTACTTTACCACTGACAGAATATTCATTACCTCAAGGAGACAAAATATGCATATACTTGTCACAGAAATTCATTGCTTTAACATTCAGATCATCTCAGGCACTTACCTTCCCTTGGTGAGTCTTAAAAGGAACTTCCAATAAGATGGCCGCAAATTCTGAACTTCCATAACAGCCTAAAATGATTCAATTTGAGATTTCTTTTAGTCAATACAAATACTATGTGAAGTTTCAGGCAACCATTTTTATGTCTATCTTTGCTGTTTAGTGTATTTTAAAAGTAACAGTAATAATGGCAGCAGAAATCCTCATGTTTAAGTCAGTATGAAGAATGTGTAAATGTGTTTTAAGAACTGAGTAAAGTCATGATGATCAGGAAGCATTTAGCAAGCCCCCATTAGGTAGCTCACAATCCCCTGATGTTAATAAGTTTATCAGCCTGGCAGCATTACTGTGAGGAAGAGCAAATCAAAGCTCCTCACAAAACTTTGCAAAGGCTTTAAGCCATGATGATCATTTTAATTTAAGGAGATAAACAATGCTTCTACTAAACTAGTTCTCCCCCGTTCGTTCCCTGAGTAATGCTAGAGAAATGCAATCACTCAACCCTATGCTTATGGCATCTTTTCTTTAATAAGGATAATTAAAGTAGGTCAAGATTTTACCTACAGCAGTATTCTACTTAACCTAAAAAATGGTCAGTGCATGGCTCATTAGCATGCTTAATGATTTGAAACATAAAGTCGTTTAACTGAAAAAGCAAAAACAAAGAATAAAATGTAATAAACAAAAACATCAAGAGACGTTTATTCCCCCCACTAGCTTAATATAAATTAGAAATGTAAACTTCACTTGTCATTTCAAAAGCTATACTTACCGCATGGAAACAAATTGCTGTAGAGATGGAATAGATGATAGTATCAGCTTGAGGGAAATAGGGGACCTTGCCAGCTTCAATGCCCTTGAAATACATTGTCTGCAAAACAGACAAAATGCAAGTGTGATGTAGAAAGCATTAACATCACTAAAATATAGCTGAAAAGTTTCTCTCATTCCTTTTTTCTTTCTTCTTTTAAGGCAAGGTCTCACACTAGCCCAGACAGACCTAGAACTCTCTCTCTCTCTGTGTAGCTCAATCTGGCCTCCAACTCACAGAGATCCTCCTACTTCAGCCTCCCAAGTGCTAGGATTAAAAGCATGAACCAGCCATGTCAGGCTCACACTTGTGTTTTCACTTACATGATGAGCAATATTAATAAACTCCGATGAGAGCTATACGAAAGGCTTTAAATTATTTGGCTCCCCAGGAGAGATTAACTACTATTCTCAAGCTACTTGTAGTGAAGAACCATATGTTTTCTTTCATTTTAAATTGTCACAGATCAATTCCTTCATAATACAAAAAAATATATTGGAAAAAAATTTAAAAGAAACAGAATTGAACCAAATCTTCAGTATGAGATTCAAAAAAACTAAGCATTACTCTGTTGAATTAAAAAATAAATAAATAACAACTCATGGTTTGCCCACTAAATAATGTAACTCATTATGGACAATTAATATATATTTAAATAAACAAACAAACAAACAAACAAATAAATAAATAAATAAATAATTTCCTCAGTACTTGTCTCAGTTGCTCTCCTGTACTATCTGGCCATGGAGTTGTAAGAGTCTGCTGTACTAGTTCCATGGAACCAATGGTCAGATGGCAGGAAATGCAGAGCTAACAGTCGGCATGAACACCACACACACACACACACACACACACACACACACACACACACACACACACACAGAACAGGCAGCAACTCTATACGGTTGGAATAGAGGAAACCCTGGAGCTAGTTCTGTGCTTCATGAGAAAGCTAAAGGAGAACTCAAAGAGAGAGCAGACAGAAGACCAAGGATGCAGATGTGGGCAGTCCCCGAAGTAGACACAGCCCAGGGGAGAGCTGAGAAGAAGTCACAGGCAGATAGCAACAACGCTCTCAATTGGCTACATAAATTTGTCTTTGTAAAAATTTATCCCAACTGCTTTGTCATTTCAAAAAATTGTCAGGATACATAAGCATACCCAACTCAAAAAGGAAAGCAGCAAAGGAATGATAAGGTAAATATGTTAGTGAATGAGAAAATATATGTTGAGGAGTAAACATATGCAAAGGGATGTGTATTGGTGGTTGGGATATACAGAAACTATAGGGTATGCACAAAGTTATAGTCTACTTAGGAAACATGATAAGTCATTCTATGTTGGTGAAAAGAAACATGACATATGATAAGATACAGTTATAACATTCATGCTTAAGAAAATATAATTCATTTGTGATAAAACAGTACACAAAAATATTAAGTGAAACATTTATTAATATATTGAGTAGTCATATTCTTTTTTTTATTGTCCATAATGAGTTACAATATTTAGTGGGCAAATAATGAGTTGTTATCCCCAACTCCCCACTTCCCTCCCCTCCCCAATATAAATTTATCTATTAAACCAGATTAGGCTAATGAAAGGCAGGGGAATTCTATTCTACAACTTAAATGCTTTCAAATATCAGGCACAGTGATGGACACATAATAAATAATAAATACATCTTATTCATAGGTTTTAAGAAGAAGAAACTCTTTATATATGCTATAGTTTGGAGCTAAAATATCCCTCAATGGCCCAGGTATTAAAGGGTTGTCCCGCAAAGGTGGTATTGGGAGATATGGGACGCGGTGTGAAGACTTCTGGCATTAGGCACTTCCTATAAGTGGGTACTGGTATCCCTGCCTTCCTCCCTCTTCACTGCACTCTGGCCCTGAGGTAAATAACTCAGACCTACCACCTGTCCTGCCATGATATGCCGCCTTGTTGCAGGCCCCACAAGACCTGCACAACTGTGAGCCAGGATGACCTGGTTCTCTTCCTAAGTTTACTTTGTATTTGCTATACTAATCAAGAGGTGTCAATGCAGTGAATTTTTATATCACTTTCACCACATAATAATATGGCATTTTACCAAAAAATAACTTTAATCATAGGAAAATGATTACTATTATATCATTTTAATTTATTTCACAAAAGACATAATCTTAAAATGTCTAATTTTCATTGCAAAGTCCTAATCAGCAACTTTCTTTCACTGTTTTGCAGTGATCATCTACAGCCTGATGATATGAGGGCAGAGAAACCCTGCTGCCTGGTTAAGATACCTTTTACAAGCTGCATCTCAATCCTCATTTGCACCTATGTCCAAAACTATGTTTTACTCCCTGGGGATTTTATTTTGTTTCTTGGTCCTTTCCGAGAGCAAGATTTGTCAACTCTAGTCTGAAACGTAGATCAAATCTTTGCACTTCCCTCTATCTCTACTGCTGCTAACCTGGAACAAGCCACCACTCCCTGCTAGACCTCTGGTCTACCAACTTCTAGTCTTGCCTCCTTCTACAGCACTCTCTGTAGAACAGCCAGAATGGTTATCTTAAAATGTGAAACAAGTTATGACACTCCATTCTCAGAACTCTTCAGGGGCTTCCAAGTGCACCATTCCACTGCAGCTTTGTTTTGTTGAGTCAGGCTCTCTCATGTAATCCAAGCTGGCCTCAAACCTGCTACATAGCCAAGACCTGCCCTGAACTATACTGATCCGCCTGCCTCCAAGTCTTAAGTGCTGGGATTACAGGCATGCACCAACACCATTCTGCAACTCAATGAATCGGTGAATCCCAGGAATGCTCACTAATGACTGCTGAAAGTGTGAGAGGAAGGCTACCAAAGAACCTGTTCCTGGCTCCATTAATGCTTGAGCCTGGCCAAAAAAGGCAAGCAGACATTGCTGGGGCTCTAGGCAAAGTGTAACAGGACATTCACACACAAAGTAGAGATGAAAGACTTCTGCTATCTATCCCTCCAAAAAAAAAAGAGAGAGAGATAAAGAAAATTTAAATGAATTTACTTAAGCCTCTTGAGCAAGTCAGCAGTTTCTAAGATATACAGAGCTTAAATATAAATGGAGGGAAATAGAGAAAAAGGAGCAAAGAGAGAAGGAACACAGAAAAGATGAAGAGAAAGAGAAAAAGGGGAAATAAAATTATCAATTAAAAGAGAATTTGAATGATTTAAACAAAAAGATAATCAGTGAATATATGACATTAAAATATTAATATTTTTAAAAGTACATTGTTATTGTGGTTACACACTGGTAGTATTATTGATATGTTTTTAAGAAATATTTATCCCAAGTCTTATTGAGAAAAAAATGATACAACATGTGGTGCTTGCTTTAAAACAATTCAGTATCTGGGGGACAGGGCTAGATGCTGGTAACCGCTGAAGTTCATAATGGTTAACTAACTACACTCTACTCTCTTCACCAAAAGTCAACATGGCTGAGCTGACTGTGGAATCTGCTCTTGTAATGGGAAAACATTTTGCTGCTAAAGCAGGTACACAGAAGCTAAAAAAGCTTTACAACTTTTGCATATGTTCATGAATAAAATTTCTTGCTTACCTCTACCAATTTGGAAGCTAAATACATGGAAATTGTTGTACTTTTATAAAACATCATTGACACACCTGCCAAAAATCCTGAAACAACAAAGACAAAACCGATCAGACTGCAAATTAATTTTTTTGTCATAAAGTCATCAAAAATGTTAATTCCCTTACACAGGAAAGAATCCACCTTCAGCGCTGCCTTTGGTTATGAAACAACAGACAGTAGAATGCCTGATGACATTAAAATGGAGTGAGCCTTATTATTTTAAAATGAAAGAACAACCTGATGGTCTGCCAGAGGGCCCAGAGGTCTCCTGAACCACTTTGACCAGAAGCCCTCCCTTCCAGACAGGAACCTCTTTTCCCTGGCCCAAAGGCACCAAGCACCAGGTGGCCATGTCCCGTCAAATGAGCATGAGCAACTGCTAGGTGTGATTGAACGCCTGTGCTAGGTTACTCTGCCTGGTATACAAGGGTGTGTGAAAGGGAGGTGGAAAACTGGGGTTCAACAGGAGCTGTGTCTACAATGAGAGGATGTGTACTGGGTAGGTATGCACACAGTGTCTACACTGGATCGAAGTGAGTGCCTTGGTCTGTTGACAGGAAAACAGACATGTGAGGGGTGGGGCTGGAGTAGGGGGAGTTAGCCAAGAGACCACACCTGGGATATCACTGATTTCCAAACTATTATGGACACTTGCCTCTACTAGGCAGTAAAGGGACAGGGGACAACGAGCTGAAATGATGTTTGGTACCCAGGCAGGTCTGACACTCCAACTAGGTTACCAAGCTGGGGGCACAGGGACAGAGCTGCCACAGGATATAGAGAGAAGGCAGCCCAGGAAAGTTTCTCTCTTCTCAAAGTCAGTCCACAGGTAGACAGACCCCATCCTGGGCATTAGGTCAGGGCAGCCAGCACACAGGTGCTCTGTTTTGAGTGGCCTTGGAGGAAAGACTAGGCTCTGGGGAGGATAAGCAAAGGGCTTATCCTCAAGGCCACAGGGTCTATGGACAAAAGCAGAGACCACTGGTACACAATGCAGACTGATGTCAGGAGAATGCTGAACACACTGCTTTATAGTAGTGATCAGCAAGTGAAGAAGAGATCACCTGTGCAATAGCAGTGCCAAATCCTGGGGGGAGGAATCAATGGCTTTCAAATTAGCTAAGAGATCCACTCAGTGACAAGGAACCCTTAACTGGAATTGGGATCCAGGGCAAAAATCTTATGGGGACCAAATACTTGGGGTCCAAGAGAAAATTCTCACTACCAGAGAGCTACAGAGAGGCTAAATCAAATAGAATCTTGCCAAAATAGCAATGTGTGTCTCATTCAACCTTTACTTATCTCACTCTCTGATGGAGATTCTGTTTGCATTTTTCAGAAGGCAGCGAGAAAGCTGTGGTCAACCCAATTCCATCAACAAGCCAGGGGATAATGGCTGACATCCTAGCAGGAGAGAACCACCCCTAGCCTATCATGTAGGCCCCAAATGAAACCCATGAGGAAGTGGCATGATACACAAGAGACCTCTCAACACAACAAGTCAGATAACCCAGGAAAGGTCAATGGAGATAGACACCAACGATATCTGTACCAACGATATTGGTGTGCAAATTTCACCAATACAAATATTTACAACCCAAAATAGAAACCCAGAGACACTTAAGATCTCAACAATAAAGCAGACCTAAAAATCACCCACCATGACTCATGGAACTGAGTGGAAGAGGGGGCGGAAAGATTGTAAGAGCCATGGTGGGGGAGAATATCCAGAGATATTGCCCTCTCAGCAATAATACACAAAGGGGAGGGGGTGAACCTGGCTACCTCTTGGGCTATTCATAACCCCTACCCCATGGACTGATCCAGTATGCCCACCGAGGAAGATACTCAATGGATTGGGAACAGGGAGAAGGGAAATGGGGTATACCATCATAAGATTTGCTCAATGTATCTGATTTTGGATAATAAAGATATAAAAAAAGAACGAGCTTCACAGTAAGGAAGAAGTAGTTGTGAACTTCAACTTTATGACAAATACAAGTTTAGCAGTAATTTTTAAAGGCTATAGTCATCATTTGGTATTTTAAGAGGGTTATTTATCCATCTATGCTAACAGCTCAAATTATCTTCAGTATGATTACTGCACTTCTCTCCACAGTATCACCTTCACTCTACAGAAGGAAAACTAAAGTGAAGGTGGAATGCTAATGGGGGTGATGCTTACTATGATTCTGGTGAGTACGGCCATAGGGATTCTACCACAACAGAGAAAGAAAGATACATGGAGACAGGATGAATCTGGAAGTTACTGATTCATTCCTACCACAACTATTACAATACTGGTCATTCTTTATCTTTTGTTATTGATTTACCAGCCACAATAGCATGCAGTTCATCATCTAGATTTCTGATCCAGCGCAAGAAGCAACTAGTACCCTGTATGGAGAAGAAAATATAATAATCTCAGTTAGTTCTGAGAAAAGAAAATTACATGATAATAAAAACTTCAATGAGCCATTCACTAGCTGATCCTGGAGACAAACTAATGACCCTCTATCCACAGCAAGCTGAAAACATGACTGGGGAAATGTTTCTATCAATGGACTCTACTAAGAATTATACACCATATTTTTATTATACTGACATTTAAAATAAACCTATAAATTCTCTCCCCTGAATATAGGACATGTGGTAAAGTTTCTCTTCATTCTAACAAGAAAAACAATGCTAGATAAATTGTAAAATGGTCATTTAGGATCCTATAACCACAGAAAATATGTTTTCAACACAGAAGATGGAATAAAGATCTTTGCCAAACAAATTGAAAACAGAAAATTCATTAGCAAGAACCAGGACAACCTAAAACTGCAATTCCTCAGACAGAAAAGACAATGATGCCAGACAAGAAGTTCTTTTCTATAAAAAAGAAATGAAGAGCTCTGAAGCTGGGACAATGCAGGTAAACTTAGAAGACATGGTTTCTTTTTCCTTAACCCCCTCCCCCAGTAGGGTCTCGCTCTAGCCCAGGCTGATGTGAAATTCACTATGTAGTCTCAGGCTGTCCTCAACTCACATCGATCGATCCTCCTACCTCTGCCTCCCAAGTGGCAGATTAAAGGTGTGCACCACCATGTCTGGTTCCTTATTTTTAATTGCTCTAATGAATGCATTAGTTGCCTAAGCAATGTTCAAACAAGGGTCTAATCACTGAAAGTGGCCTGCCACGTGGTTTCACATGGCTCAGGTACTAACCCTGGTTTGTATTTGTTTCATTGCTTTGTTTCTTTCTTTGCAGCTGGAAATGGCCATATTGCCAAGCCGGTTGGTATAGGACATCTAGACTCAAGCAATCCTCCTACCTCAGCCTTCAGAGTAGATGAGACTAATGGTGAATGCTTCCATGCCCAGCTTTTAAAACTTGTTTTTATGGTTTTTAAATTAATATTAAATAACAACATATCATGGTGTGAAAATTACATGGAATTCTAATTATAGTTTAATGAAGTTTATTGGAAACCAGCCAAGCTCACTGCAGACACATTGGCTATGGCTGCTTTCCCATCATAATACAGAGTTGAGTGGCTGTGACAGAAACCACATGGTGTAATCTAAAATATTTATTCACTGGCCCTTTACAGAACAAGCTTAGCAATCTCTGGTGTGAAGCACAGTAGTAATAATATGCTATGGAGCATTCACACACAGAAAGAGACAAATGCACAGCACTAAGGTAGGAAGGAGGAACCCTATATATACGGGTTGCCACCTTCTCACACTATCCAAGAAGTGACAGTACTGCTTAAGGATGGGTGGATAACTAAAATGTCTATCCCAAATGTTAAGATGAACAGCTGATAGAAGAAATTAAATGGAACCATTAGAAGTATACAATAAATCCAGAATAAGTTGAAAGAGAGGCAAACAGAGACACAAGGAATAAATGGTAAAAATACACTAGAGCAGGCAAGAAGGTAGATTAAGTTCAACCCTACCATAATTTAAGCATAAACACCAGACATTACCAGACTGAATTTAACAAAGGCAGAACCAGGCCATAAACGTTGGCTCACATCTGCAATCTCAATACTCAAGAGGCTGTGGCAGGGGCATTGCCGCAAGTGAAGCCAGCCTGGGCTACAGAATGAGATCTCATCTCAAAGAAAAACAAAACAAAACAAAAAGACAGCTAAAAGGAGGAATCAGCTGTATGCAGGCTGAAATAAATCAACTTTTTAAATTACAGAAAGATTAAAGTGAAAACAATTAGAAACATGTGTAAAGGCCAATCTAAATTAACACAAGCTATCACTTAGATTATAAATTTGAATTTAAAACCTAAATTTTGGATAGTCAGTAAAGTATGTGTTTTATGATTGATACATAAGTGATCCCAACCAAACAAAAGGCCATTACTTAAAGCTGCAAAGTACTGTGTCAATACTACTTATCTGTGTGTACAAAAACTGCTTCTCTATTTGAGTGTGCAAACTCATAGGAACACACAGAAAAAGGTAAAAGAATGCTAATTTGTTATTTTAGACAGTATGATGGAAATTGAGACCAAACAAGAGTGAAAATAAGTCATGCTTATATGCTAAAATAGAAGATCTTTATTGATTCAGCCAACTAGTGATATCAGCTAGAAAGGTCTGAAATATGTTAAAACTAGTTACAAGGTAGTAAATATGATTAAGAAAAATAGACCATGGTATCATAATTTTTACATAGAAAATGCATATTTTTACAAAATGTCTATGTATTGATAAATAAAAATAGTCTTTGAGAATTTTCATTAAGTGTAAATGCAATAATGCCTATACAGACATACTAAGTAACATAAAGAAGGAATTCCTCCATCCTGAATTCCCTATATATTGCATATACCTGCTGATATCAAGATATTATGAAAACTCCACAAAGAAATATTAACAAAAATGATTTCTGAACTAAAGCTATATAATTCAAACAGTAGTATGTTATTGATTATCTCATTTTTTTTTCTTTTTCTAAGAAGCTTACCTTGTATATACTAACAAAAGAGCCAAGAAAAGCTCCCAGCTGGAAGTTCTCCTTGTTGTAGAAGAGGGACAGGAGCCTGGATGGCTCTGTGAACAGATGGCGGAACGCAGAGGGGATGCGCAGGCAGCACTGGATGAGGTACCCCACACTGAACATCCTGATGAAGCCCTGAGCAATATGAGGAGAGGAGGAAATTCTCACAATCACACTGTGACATGTCACAGAACATGACTTTTACCTTCTAAGAATCAAAGCAAAACTGATAAATATTTAACACAAGGTTTTATCATAGTAGTTTCCAAAATAAACTCAAAACCTCAAGTAATAATTTTAAAACAATTACCTTATGAATGAAACACTGGCCAAGCTACCTATGTACCAAGATTCTATTTCTTGACATTTGGTTGACAAGAGCCAGGATTTTTAATTTCTAAGCCAAAATGAGATTTAGAAACAAAAGCATAGAAATGTCTAGTTAAGAAAATCACATGTATTTGGAAAATTTAACAGAAACATGTCTTTGAGCAAGTAGGAACACTTTGGGTAAAACATTTATTATTTGTTTAGCCCTTTGGCATCAAATTTTTAAATGATCCAGTTGGAAGAATTTCCCAGGAGGAAAAAACAATCTAGATTTTTATTCTACTAAACTGTGTACCAGGCTAAGACATCTGGAGGGATAGTGTGACAAAGCAAACTTGGAACCATAGAGTAATACTGGTTGTTCCTCCTCTCTCGCCCCTTGGGTTGGGAAAGTGCCTGTACCCTACCTGCTGGCCTGCTAAGTGCCAACAGCTGGTCATGTATTTTCCAGATTGCAGTTTTTGTTTCTAGAAATAGCAGTTGAACTGCTCTGTAGAAGTACTGACAAACTTACTCAAAACTACAGGACGCTTGGTTAAAACATGGAAATTAAACTGGTCCATCAACTACTGTGAATTAACATGCATTTCCTTAACTGAAATTGCCTAGTGTCTATTTACTGCATGAAGCATTCTTATTTTTATACTGTCTCTGATAACTTTAGAACACTGATCTTGTGACCAAAGGTTGAAATCAAGTTACAATTGTACAAATACTGTTGTTGAAATTCACCCATTCATGTATTCAGAAAGTATTAGCTGAATTCCTATGATGTACCCACACACCAAATGCTGCAGAAACAATAGCAGAAACAAAGTTCTTGCCTCCATGGGGCTTTTCATGGACATCATGGGAAGACAAAAATCAGTAAGTAAGGAAATAAATAAAATAATTATAAATACTTTAAATGCTTGAAGTAAACAGCTATGCCACTAGGCCAATTTGTGTTTGACTAAAAGGTTTGAAAAAAAAAAGGCTACTGATGAGGATTTGACCCTCAAGGAGACCTAAGAGAAGACACTCTCCTGAGAACCTTTCAGACAGCTTAGACAAAACACAAAGCCAGGGGGGAAGGTGGTCAAGTACAAGTCACTGCGTTCAACAGTATCTGTGACCAAACAAAAAGCTCAGATTCTAGTGAGCTGAGGAGAATGTAATTAATGTGAATATTTACTCAAGGATATGGTGTAACGGAAGTTCATGCAACAATGAGGTGCTCTGTCTAAAAGATTTCTGGTATTTGTAGTGTACATTCTTCACCCACAGGTCTCAAAATCATCTTACAGTCATGATGGATATGATATTCTGAATATATATATATGCCAAGTTATAATACTAGCATACACTTAAAAGAATCACACTTTTTTTTTTGGCTAGGTAATTCTCTCTCATGTTTTCAAAAAATGTTTCCTATTACCTCCCTACCCCCTCATCTGAATTCTCCCTTTCAAGTGCACCTTCTATGTTCAGTGGAAAGACTAGTACCTCTTCTGACTCTGCAGGAGCCCACAGATTCTGATATCTTCCCTTCCCTACTTTGAAAGTGAACCTGAAAATCAAATTTGTAAAGAGTACATCAGAAACTAATGCAAAATGGAAAAATGATAATTTACTTCACCTCTGGTCATAGCATTGGGGATTCTGAGGTAAGTGTGCAGCTGGGCAAATGCCACTGTAAACATGAGGCCACTGTCATTCACATTCACAGGCAATGATGTGGGACAGGTCCTCCTTTCCACACAACCATAAGAAGATTGCTGGCATTTGGTGTACTATACTTGAACAGGTACTGGACCTTGCAAGCAAGAACATGAACTTTGAAAAAGCACTGGAATTGTTGATAGGCCATTAAGAACAATGAGACTTGCAGCAGTGGGTGCCCCTGCACCAAAGCAACCTTTCCAGAGCTGATGGGGAGAGAGTAAGGGGCAGGAAATGGAGAGTTTACGCTTTCTCATTGTAGGGCAACTGTAGGCATACTCCAGGAAGCTAGATGCCCTTTAAGAATATAACCAATTTATCAATCCACAACCCAACACCACCGTACCAGATTGTACAGTATATAAACAGAGTGTCCCAGGGTACACCCAGATGGCACATAATACAGCCCATGGTCCTGTTCCAGGGCACACTTCTAATGAGGAGGCCTTCCTTACAAAGCACAGTTTAATGGTTTCTTCTTTGTTGTCGTTACCTCACCATACCGCCCAGTTCGTAAGCTTTAGCTATTTTCCACAGTGGGGAGGACTTAATCTAATCTGGCCTTCTGGCATGCTAGACAAGTGTTTGTTTTAGCAATGAGGTACATCCCCAATTCAAGATAAGCACTTTTTAAACAAACTAATTTTAAACATATTTAACTAAGAATCTGGTAAGTTTAATAGTAAAAACTAGTTTATCATCTAGTCTCACAAATTTCCTACTTTCTAGACAAATGACCAAAAAAAAAAAAAAAAGGTGAACCTGCTTACTTGGAAATTATTTCTTAATAAATCAGTATTTCCCATTTGCAACAGTAGGTGGTCTACATATTCACCTTAATGCAGTAAGAGATGCAGTTGTCTTCATAATGCTTGCAGCATCTATGCCGTGGTCCATGCCTGCATCTGAGATGAAAGCAGAGCACAAGTATGTAACCTAATAGATATGTACAAGCATGAGTGTAGGGATGTGCGCTATGTGTACATGTGTATGTCTGTACATCTGTTTACAACTTTCCAACCAATATCACCACTTGTTACTAAGTAGTTACCATTTTTCATATCTGGAAACAAAATTATAGATATTTTTATTTATACACTATAACAAAATATGTAAATATAGTCAAAATACTGAGTGTAGAAGAGAAACACCACATTGGTATTTGTGACTAAATATGAAAACTATGTGGATATTGTCAATATGCACCATCAGATCTTTAAAAGCTTTAAATCACTTATTAAAGACTATGATGACTATAAATCACCCATGAAGCCAGGACTTGAGCAAAACTCATAATGAGAATGCATTCAGGTAATGGGGATTTATGCTTAATTATATTTGAGAGAAAACATCTGGTAAAGAAATGTGATACTGTGTCAGAATTTAAAACGAATATAGAAAGAGAAGTCATGTGGGAACTGAAAAATAGGTTATTTGTGATTTAATTGTAAACCACTTAACCTTCTAGTGTTTAATATAAGCATTTCTGCTAAGACTACTGTTCAAGACATTTTAATTATTTACTGTATAGATTTTCAAACTGTTTATTCACCCTTGGCATAAAAATCTATGTAGACCATCTAACATGGATCCAGCTCTCTCACTTTCTCTTTGAAGGGTTTATTTTCCAAAACATGCAGTCTCATAACCTCTTTCACATTAGTTAAATATTTTCCTGGTCAGAACACATGAACTCTTTCCAGCTTAGAGCAGTGCTCTGCACCTCTCCAAGTCCATTTTCAAAATGTATAACAAGACTGTTCAGAAACCCACTTTCTGCATGGCAGCTGGATCATACAGGGCACTCCTAGTCAAAGGGGACAGCAACAGTGCTCACTAACCTCAGCCCTCAGGCCATTAAAATGATGTGACTTATCTGGCTATGTGAGGCTGGTGAGTGATTAAAGCTGGAAGCTTCAAGAGACGTGAATCAGAGAAGCATGCCTTGTGCAGGCCATCACTCTTCATACTTCTAAGTGTGTTCTTCAAAGATTGCTCAGCTTTCACAGAAATGATTAAGCTCTCTGTGCTACCAAATTTGCTAACGTCAAATGCTCCTATTGACTGGACTGACATTTAATCTTTCCTTGGTCACTCATTGGAATGGCTTTCCTAGATTACGTCTCATCCTTTGCTTTGCTTCTTTCTGTATTATCTGCAACTTTCACCCCACGGGATCTACTGAAGCTGTTTGACAAGCTCCATCATGAGCTCATCAGTTCTGATTCCCATGGAGCTGTTCGCACTCATGATTCCTTCTTTGTGCTTTCCTCTGATTACTGCTGAAGTGACCTCCATTCCTTGCAATCTCCCTTTACTTCACTAAAATGATCCATTTCTAAGCTTGAACCTGCATAAAAAGTTCATGTTACCACTGACTACTGTCACCTATGACTCCTTTCTTAATTCCTATCTTCTGCACTGACTACTGTCACCTATGACTCCTTTCTTAACTCCTATCTTCTGTGTGCAGGGTATGCTGGAATATAGGTGAACTTTTTGAGTTCAGCAAAATGGTCAGCTCTGTGACTTTATGTTCTATTTAGCAATTTCATGTTGTTTTATTAAGTGTTCATTAATAGTGACTATTAGCCCAGTTAACAAACAAGGACTTTGAGATGCACAGCTGATAAAGGCAGAATAAGAGACACAGATAAAGACAGGTTTTCTGATTTCTTACAGGGCATTCACTACTTTCCCTACCATAAACAACTGCTCTTCTTTCAATATTGCCTTTTCATCCTTGTGTTTAAAACATTATTCTCCCAGATTGCTTTCACTGGCCAAACTTCCAATTTCAAACCATCAAGTTATTTCATTTTTTTAAAATGTCTACACTTGCCAGGCGTAGTGGCGCATGCCTTTAATCCCAGCACTTCGGAGGCAGAGGTAGGAGCATTGCTGTGAGTTTGAGGCCAGCCTGAGACTACATAGTGAATTCCAGGTCAGCCTGAGCTAGAGCAAGACCCTAACTCAAAAACAAACAAACAAACAAACAAACAAACAAACAAAAAACCAGAAAAGTAAATTCTACAGTGGAAATATAAATGAATGCATCTAATATATGTTTAAAAACCTGTTTTCTGGTTAGCATACAAATAAAGACTTCTTATTTCAGTCTGAGAGCCCTAAAATTTTCACAGTTACAAAATATTTTTTGCTTAAGCTTGACTCTAACTCCTGCATCATTTTGACTTTTTCAGGAACTTTTCTCTCCTCATAGCTGACATGTTCATTAAGCACATGGTAGTCTGCTGGGTTTCCCCCAAGTAGGGGGAAAATTAAATTCAATTTCATGAAAATCTATTTTAAAGGCACATGATGACATTTTATTCAACTCTATTGCATAAATTTTTTCTGTTAAAAAAAAAAAAATGACACCATTACCTGAATAAAAAAACTACCTTACCGGGCGTGGTGGTGCACGCCTTTAATCCCAGCACTCAGGAGGCAGAGGTAGGAGGATCTCCATGAGTTCAAGGCCACCCTGAGACTACATAGTGAATTCCAGGTCAGCCTGGACTAGAGCGAGACCCTACCTCAAAAAGCCAAAAAAAAAAAAAAAAAAAAAAAAAAAAAAAAACCTACCTAGACAGGGGACAAATATCATAAAACACCATGACCAAGCATGCTAAAATCTCACGATAACTCACATAGAATCCACAAGTGTCCTAACTAGAGCGATGATATTCCTTCCTCTTGGTCTTCCCTTGTGTTGCTCCCTCTTCTGTTCCACTTTTGCATATGCTACCTCTGGTGAGCAAGAGTGTGTAGGAATTTCTTCCTTCCCTACAATGAACCTAAAGGAAAGAACACAGTGTTAGCCATTTTTCATCTTTAAGAAAATCAATATGAAAAACTGTGTATATAAAGATACAGTTTTGAGAATATCTTCTGGAGAGTATTTTTACAATGTACAGAAAATCATATTATACTCTGAAGAAAAAGAAACTTTCAAAATCTGAATAGTCAGAAAATTTTAATCATTTGTTTGACAGGCAGCTACTTTTAAATCAAACTAACCAACTAAAATGTAACACAGCACTTTCGTGAAGCAGCCTTCAGCTTACAACAGCATTTTAAAAAATATTATGTATCATATATTTTCAAAAGAATCAGACTAACTTGCAACTATGAATCCATTGAAAAACTATATTTCCCTCTCAACTCTGCTAGCAATTACAAAACACTGAATATGTTTCTCATTTAGAATAAAACTAAATTTACATTCTGTGTCATTTTGAGTGAAAGATAATTGCAGTATAGTCAAAAGTCATTTGTATAGAAAACAGCTTTCATTTCTTGGGAAAATATAGGCAACTAAAAGTAAGACAGAGGCAGGATTACATGTTTCCTCAGATTATTTCATTAGAAAATCATAGACTCCATGTCATCCCAATCAAAATCAAATATCCAGAAAGAAAATGACAGCATCCCAAAAATCAATGTAAGCTATTAATACCATTATGCAACACTCACAACATTTGCTTTCTCAAGTTTCATTTCATCATTGCTGTTTATAACTTCATAAGAGGCACTGCTCTTATAATGAATAACAAGGAACTGGAAAGATGGCTCAGCAGTTGAAGATGATTGCTTAAAAGCCTGACGGCCTGGGTTCGATGCTCCAGTACCCACATAAAGCCAGATGAACAATGTGGCACATGCATCTCGAGTTAGTCTGTGGTGGCAAGAGGCCCTCTCTCAATAAATAAGCTTTCCTAAGGAAACACAACCTCCTGAACTCTCAGAAAGTCTACACATATCTAAAATATTGATAGAACAGAGGATCAATATTACTACACTGAAATTCAAGGGCTTAGGTCTCATGACAAAGTATGAAAATTTAAGCACTCAGAAAAAAAAAAGTGTTGTCACTATCCTATTTAGGCAAACTTGGCACAACATGTAGCTTTTCAAATCCTAAGGCGTGTGCAAAGGGTTTGTTTGCCACCAGATGTCAGCTGTGCACCTCAATTCCTGTTAGCACAAAAGAAGGTGCCTTTGGAGAGTTTAAGATCTGTCCTCTGTTCTTCCTGAGCAACAGTGACAAAGCTAGATGCATCTTTCTTTTTAGGCTGCCATTGCTTCTCTGTCCTGTGCTGAAACTGTCTCTCCTTCAAGGCAGGGTGAGCTCACCTGTGGTCCCACAGCCCCATGAACCCCCAGTGCTATAAGCACTAGTCAAGCTATGTGCATCCCCAACTAACCAGTGGGGACTTTGAGACTATGATTATGTTCTTTGTGGTTATACAACATGCCTAGCATACTATCTGGCTTGTGGTTAATATTAATTGAAGCATATTAAATAAATGAATGAATACAGTATTAACAAATATTTTTTAGTACTTCTTACATGACAGGCATAGTACCAACAAGGCTTTTATAAATGTCAAATCATTTAATCCTCACAGCAATACTACGGTACCATAATTCCCATGAGAGTTCACATGAATAAGAATTGTGTCTACAGGGCTGAGATGCTCAGTGGTTAAGGTGCTTGCCTCCAGCCTAAGGGCCAGGGTTTGATTCCCCAGTACCCATGTAAGCCAGATGCACAAAATGGCGCATGCATCTGAGTTTCATTTGCAGTGGCTAGAGGCCCTGGGGTGCTCATACTCTCTCTTCGTATGTATCTCTCTATTTGCAAGAAAATTAAAAAAAAATTTTTAAAAAAGAATTGTGTCTACAAACAATAAATTGTCAGTATTTTAATATAAAATATGGCGTTGTGGAGATGGCTCAGTAGTTAAATGCACTTGCTTGTAAAGCCTGCAGGACTGGTTCAAATCCCCAGTACCACATAAAGAAAGATGTGCAAAGTGGTGCATGCCTCTGGAATTCCTTTGCAATTGCAAGAAGCCCTGACCATTCATATTTTCTCTCTCTAGCAAATAGAGAGATAAATAAAATGTTTTAACACAGAACTATCTGATTGAAAAGTCTGGTCTCCTAATCACTGACCCATTCCCCTTCAGTCAGCTATGCTGGCTCTTCTCCTGTGGGTCTACCCTTGACCCTGCCTAGTCCATGGCTTCCATTACCTATATAGACAGACACTATCTAAATCATAGTCTATCACAACTTCCAGAGGAGGCTTCCTAGAATGCAGACCTGAACTTGCTACTTTAATCATAAAGAATGTTGCTGGTTGTAACCTATTGACTAAATATAGCATTGGGGAAGCAGCGACAGGAGGATCCTCAGGGCTCCCTGGCTAGCCAGATTAGCCTAACTGGTGAATACAGGCCAATGAGAGACCTTGTCTCGAAAAAGTAGGACACTGAAGAATGACATTTAAACTTATCCTCTGTCTACACATATGCACACACATGCACTCAGGCACCTGTATGCAGACAAGTACACAGACACATAAAAACATACAACCAGCTAAATAACAAATACTATCTTTATAATCTACATGTTACTGGCATGCTCCATGCTTAAAAATGAGTGCTAAGCTAGAGTAACTTTCCATTGTCACTTAAATGGAACTGGGAGACATTCAACTAGGGTACTTTAAGAGTACATATACATTCATTGTGATACTCTGTTCAATGAAATAATGTGTTATTATGATAGTGCAATTATATGCTGGATAGGACGAATGCTTCCTTCAAGCCCACTTTTGAATGCATTTATTTGCATTCATATTAAATAGAAAATGGAAAGCATTCTTAAATAGGTCAGGCACCAAATATCTTTTCCTCATGATAGTTTAATACTGCCAGGAAGTCCTATTAAATTTGGCCACAACAAGCATTTTTCTGTTCCCTCCCTTTTGTAATTAGTGTTAAGTGTGTTGTTTTTGACATGCTGTAAATTCATAGCATGTGTCCATAATAAAAATCAGACAGTCAACAATGGAGGGGATGCAGAATAAAAAATCAAGTCAGGTAATAAGTTTGGAAACACAGAACAACATGCATGAACCCACATTATTTCTTGACAATGAAACTTGATAATAAAAAGTACATTTAGCTTTCAGTACTAGTCTTCTGAGAATCATCTTTATATCTCTAACAGAAATCAATGTGCAATGTGGGCAATCTAAAATGAAATCAAATCTATTCTGTGGAAAGACATACATTATTTAAAAATTGGAATGCTTAACCATCTTCTTTTACAACAAAAAACACCTGTAAGAATATTTTTTCACAATATTTTCCTATAACAAAGAAAAGTTCAAGTGCCAACAGTCCAAAAGAGCCCTTAGTTACAAGTGGATTTGGAGGCACAAAATGAGCTAACACATTCTGAGTTTTTACAAAGATTTTGGGAGTCTTAGGAAAACAAAGCATTGTTTATGCTTTAAAAAATCATATTTTCATTTTGTTAGCAACTTTCAGTTAAAACAGCATGCAATAATCAATGTAAGAACAATAGCCACCAAAAAAAAAAAAAAAAGCTATTTTCTAACAGGACACAATTACTTAACTAATGATTGGATAATAGCCAATTCTCTGAGCACTTAGGTTAGATGGAGTATAAAGGAAGAAGGAACAGTCATTCATTAGGTCTTCCCTTCCTTCCACTGTTCCTTGTCTTTTTCCCTTTCCTCTTCTCATTATCCAAATGCAAGTCATTGTTTTGTCTTTCCACCTTTAGTTCTCGCCTTTTCAATGTCCCAAATACTTTTGCTACATTAATATTTCTGAAACATGATTAACTATCTTCTTCAAAAACTTTAGTAGGGCTGAAGAGATGGCTCAGCAGTTGGGGCGCTCCCAGGCAAAGCCTAAAGACCTTGGTTCAATTCCCCAGTACCCACATAAAGTCAGATGCACAAAGAGGCATATGCATCTAGAGTTCATTTTCAGTGGCTGGAGGCCCTGGTGTGCCCATTCGGTATCTCCATTTTCATTCTCTCTCTCTCTCTCACTCTCTCCCTAGCTTTCGCTCCTCTCTATTTCTTTCTACTGGCAAATAAATAAAAATATTTTAATAACCCTTTAGTGGCTCTCTACTGACCACTTGATCAAATCCAAATAAGTTTGCTCTTTCTCTCAGCTCTTCCATAATCTGACTCTACCTATCAAAAATAATCTGATGATATGCTGAAGAGATGGCGTAGCAGTTAGAAGGCACTTGCCTCCAGCACCTAAGCACCCAGGTTCAATTCTCCGGGGCACACATAAGCCAGATAAGCCAGATGCACAAAGTGACACATGCATCTGTAGCTCGTTACTTACTTCCCCTTTCTGTCTCCCCCTCTCTGCTTCTCTCTCTCTCACTGCTTACGAATAAATAAATAAAATAAAAAATTTATTTGAAAATATTCTGTTTCTTAATATAAACTTTATTAATCATTTAATTCCACAATGTTCTTTACTTGCAGCTATCTGAATCCATCCTTCAAATACATATCACCCGTGAGATTAGTAACCAATATTTTTAAACACTTATCAGGTATTGTCTGAATACTTATGAGGTATTGTTCTTCAACATTTTTAACATAATAACACTCATTTGGTCCTTAGAATCACCTCATAAGATAATCAAAACACCTAGCACTGAAGCATATCCTAATTTTCCCCTCTAATGCTTGCAGTAAATACTGTATTACTAATCTTTTCAAAAATATTTTATCTATTTATTTATTTGAGGGGAGATGGGAATGTCAGGGCCTCTAGTCACTGAAAACAAAATCCAGACACATGTGCCACCTGGTGATTCTGGCTTTACATGGGTACTGGGGAATCAAACTCAGCTCCTTCTGCTTTGAAGGCAAATGCCTTAACTTCTAAGCCATCCCTCCAGCCCCTGTATTACTAATCTTCACTATGGATATACTATATATACTTTGGAAAATATAACAGGCAACACTTAGGACAAAACTAGAAGAACACTGGGTCTGCGTTAGTATAAGAAGTAGAATGGGAAATGAAATTGGTCAAACACTGTGAGTCTTCCTCTTGACCATCAGGTCACGCTGGTATAAAAATACCCATCTCACAGAACAGTTGTAAAACTAACTTATCTTTTTTTATAAGAAAATGTTTTGTGAACTATAAAATATATTAATAATAATGCTAAACTGCCAACCATCTTGCACAACATGTATGATGCAACAACTGCTGTGCTGAGATGCGCTATGAAGATAACAAAGAAATAAAAAGCCTCTAGCGGCACCTAAGATCCACTGTGCTGGATGGTGCCTAAATCCTACCCATAATCTACAACACACAATGAAGTACTAGTTCATGCATAGTTGTTTTTGGTTTTTTTCCCTCCTTGAAGAGAGTTCTTTCTTGTCTTTCTTTTGTAATATTCTATATCATAAATCACACAACAAGCCCCTAAAATAGTAGCTAATTGAATGATGTTTTGTTTATTTTTTCAAGGTAGGGTCTCACTCTAGCCCAAGCTTACCTAGAACTCACTCTGTAGTCCCAGGACTGCCTTGAACTCACAGGGATCCTCCTACCTCTGCCTCCCAAGTGCTGGGATTCAAAGCATGCAGATGAATTTTTAGAAGAAAAATATCTAATATATTATTCTTTTAATAAACTATCCATAAAAGATTTGAAATACTACTGTGACTTTTAAAACTGTCTTCAGCTTAAATTAATAAATCTATTATAATTACATGTACTCATCATTTTAAAGTTAAATCATAACTTCTCTTATAACACAAAAGTGAATAAATTATTACTTACCTAAGTGCAGAAAATGTAAAGCCTTTCAAACCATCTTTGCACCTAAAACAAAAATTTACAATTATATAATAACATGTTTTGAAATGTAAAGTAATACATTAAATGGCCCCACCCCCCTAAAAGTGGTTTAAAAAGTGAAACTTTCTGATGAAACAAGTCAGTCCTCACAAAATGATTAAGATAACAATGTTTTCCTATGCCACATTAACATAACTTGGCGCTCAATTCCAAGGGTTTCATCTGGATTTAAAATGAATGCCAGGAGTACATCCCCCTCATTCCACCCAATCCCCGAAGGAATAACTTTCTGTGAAGAAAAACAACATACCCACTTGCTGCATGTTACATGTAGGTCAATGTTATCAATTCAATGACTGCTGAGCAACAGAGGGAGTAGGCACAGAAAGGCTTCAAGTTCAACCTTCTAGTAATGACCAACCAGGAACAGATACCACGGATGGGAAGCAGGTGAGAGGGCCAAAAAATAGGATTCCAATTAGTACTACACTGCTGGGCAGGCTGCGCCCTTTATGTGTGTCGTTTCCTTTGATTATGTCACAGCACTATAAGGGGGGTTTCCTCCCTTTCATAGCCACACAGGAGCTCAGGACCTGCAGCAACCTCATGAAGGTCATAAGACCAACACACTAACAGGAGTCAGATTCTCAGTGAGTTCAGAAGTGATATGACTTTAAAACTCACAGTTTTCTCTTATCCATTCTCCCAAAATTGAATTTCTAGAACCAGGAAAGACACAAACTGCATGGTAATTAAAAATTAAAGGGGAAAAAAAGGATCTTCGGATTTGCAAAAGGTATTTATGTAAAACCCTAAAGTAGGGAGAGTACTAATACTCAAGGCCCTTTATATAAGATGTTTATAACCAAAAGGAGCTTTTGGTATAATAACCATAGAATGGGACTTTGCACATTTATTGATTGGCAATACAATGATGTTAAATTTTATGCTAACATTAGACCTCATATAAGTGGTCAACTTCTTCTGTATGTCATTTGTAGAAAAAAAATCACAAAACATACAAAATAATAGAAATATATCTTCATTTTCAAATAGATGTTACTGGAGACGCCACAGAATCTCAGAGCAATTTTGGGCCAAGTGCCAAGTGTTTTAAAACGCTTATGTATTTATTTCAATTAAGCAGCATGATTGATTTTGTGGTCATGTTAACAGGGGGGAATGTAACCACAGAATTTAAGTAACATGTTACATAATTGCCTACCCTATAAAGAATGCACATGAAGTCAAAAGAATTCATATCTTAAACTAAAGTATGGTTGAGCAAATCATAGCATTAAAATTCCTAAACTTGTCTTTTTCTATCAGATGAAAGTGCTTCACAGGAACTTAAAACCCATAATCTCTATGCATGCAGTAGTGATGGGTGTGGGCTGGGGCCTATTGACTAGATAAAAAGAAAGCAGTAGATTGATTAAAAGATTATGCACATCTGGGAACAAATTTCGGCTTTGATATGTTATTGTTAAAAGACACCCATTTATCCTTGTGCAGAGCAGAATAGATAAAAGCTTCTGACAACTTGGTCTAGTCGGCTTGCATATTTGTGACCCTACACAATAAATTTAATTGCAGACCAAAACATCAAAAAGTAGCTTTCAAGTATAAAAGGGGCATCTACAAATGAATTTGCAATTTCATTATGATGGAAGCTTGGTCCTTTCAGTGGGGCCCTGTGGGAAGCACTTCATATTGATAAAGTCTTAGCATGGATTCAAAGAGAGCCATTCTTCCTGCCATTCATGTGTATAAGGTTTGTTAATGTAATTGAGGGTCAGATGTCTATGTCAAAAGAACAAAAAGGTAATTATGCCCATAAAAAAGAATCTTTAAAATGTGGCCCTACATTTTGACATGAGAGTGTATATTAACCTATAATGTTAAATGTGGAAGGTATGATATAGATATAAAGATTTAAACAAAACTGGTTCCATTAGACAATAGCTCCACTTTCCTATGGATTTGGTTATTATTGTGTAGATCAAATCACAATGATTTATTCAACACATATCACCTGTCTTCTGTGTGTAAGCACAGGCTTACGTTAAAACATGTATCAGTTGACAACAGAGTACCACTGCTTTCATACAGGTAACATCGGAATAGGGCCGAGATATATTAAAAAAAAAATAAGGCATATCATAATAATCATCGTGGTAAGACCACTACAAAGTAAGGGGAAACTAGTGATGGAGTCAGGCTTTCTTATATTACATGGTATGGTCAAGAAGTTTCTGAGAGAGCAGAAGTTGGTAATATGATCAGAATCTTTGGTAAAGTAAGGGAAGCTTTCAGCAATAGCATGGAGAGGCAAGAGGACAGAAGATCCCTGTGAGCAGGCAGAATGGGAAGATGTAGGAAACAGGGTCAAAGGAAGATACAGGAAGGAAGTGTGTTGTACCATACAAGGAGGTCCCCATTACACATGGTAAGAATTTTGGAAGGGTTTCAGCAGAGAAGTGACAAGATGTGTTTTAAACAGCAAGAGATTGTTTTGGCTGCTGGACTCCAGGAGGGCAAGATTAGAAGCAAGGTGACTAATCAGAAATGGGGAAGAAACTCTGCTGTCAAACAGGGAAGAAGTAGTGAGAAT
>PVHP010021628.1:0-29237 GCA_004024765.1 Zapus hudsonius | reverse complement strand
CTGCGTATAGGAAGGCTACTGATTTTTGTGTGTTAATTTTGTATCCTGCCACCTTGCTGAAGGCATTAATCACCTTCAAGAGGTTACTGATACTATTCTTGGGGTCTGATATATAAAGGATCATGTCATCTGCAAAGAGGGATAGTTTAATTTCTTCCTTTCCGATTTGTATTCCTTTTATGTCCTTCTCTTGTCTTATCACTTGAGCTAGAACTTCAAGCACTATGTTGAAGAGCAGTGGTGAGAGTGGGCAGCCTTGTCTTGTTCCTGAATTGAGTGGGAACTCCTTGAGTCGTTCCCCATTGAGAACGATTTGTGCTCTAGGAGTTTTGTAAATTGTCTTTATTAAGTTGTGATATAAGCCATCTATGCCTGCTCTTTCCAGAGCTTTGAACATGAAGTGGTGGTGAATTTTGTCAAAGGCCTTCTCCACATCTATTGAGATAACCATGTGGTTTTTGTGTTTGAGCCAATTAATGTGGTGTATCACATTTATCGACTTGCGTATGTTGAACCATCCCTGCATCTCTGGGATAAAGCCAACTTGGTCAGGGTGGATAATATTTCTGATGTAGCGTTGTATCCGGTTTGCTAGGACTTTGTTCAGGATTTTTGCATCTAAGTTCATCAGAGATATGGGTCTATAGTTCTCTTTTCTTGTTGCATCCTTGCCTGGTTTGGGGATTAAGGCAATGGAAGCTTCATAGAAGGTGTTTGGGAGCCTTCCTTCTTTTTCTATGCTTCTAACAAGCTTCTGAAATAGTGGTTTCAGCTCTGTGCTGAAGGTTTGGTAAAATTCAGCTGAGAAACCATCTTGTCCTGGGCTTTTCCTTTTGGGAAGGTTTTTGATTGCATCTTCAATCTCTGTGGGTGTGATAGATCTATTTAGTGCTTTTATCTGCTCTGGGTTAAGCTTTGGCAGTTGATAGGTGTCCAAAAACCTGTCCGTTTCTTACAGATTCTCTAATTTTGTGAAGTAGAGGTTTGGGAAGTATGACCTCATGATTCTTCGAATGTCTTTTGGATCTGTTGTGATCTCACCATTGTCCTTTCTGATTTTGTTGATTTGGGTTTTCTCATTTCTTTGTTTGATTAGATTGGCCAGAGGTGTGTCTATCTTATTAACTTTTCCTAGAACCAACTCTTTGATTTATCTATTTTTTCAATTGTTTTCTTTATTTCCAATTAATTAATCTCAGCTCTGATTTAATTATTTCCTTTCATCTTGAGCTCCTCGGGTTAGTTTTTTCCACCTGTTCCAATGCTTTTAGGTGGGTGGTTAGGCTATTGATTTGAGACGTTTTTGCTTTGATATGAAGGCATTTAGCGCGATGAACTTTCCCCTCAGGACTGCCTTCATTGTGTCCCATATGTTCTGGTATGATGTGTTATCGTCCTCATTTAATACTAGGAAAGTCTGAATTTCCTGTTTTATTTCTTGGATGACCCAATCATTTTTTAGGAGCACATTATTCAGGTGCCACTTCTTTGTGTATTTTCTGGATTCTGTTCCATTATTAACTTCTACTTTTAATGCATTGTGGTCTGATATGATGCAAGGAACTACCTCAATCTTCCTGAATTTGTTTAGGGAAGATTTCTGATATAAGATGTGATAAATTTTAGAAAAGATCCCATGTGCTGCTGAGAAGAATGTATTATCTGTGTCTTTGGGGTGGAATGTTCTGTAAATATGTGTGATTCCCTGTTGATCAATAGTGTCATTAAGCTCTGTTATGTCCCTGCTGATCTTCTGTTTGTTTGATCTGTCTAGAGCTGATAAAGGTGTGTTGAAGTCTCCTACTATGATGGAATTAGAGTTTATTTCTGCTTTATTTTTGAGTAGGGTTTCCTTTATGAACTGTTTTGCACCCAAATTTGGTGCATATATGTTGATGATGGTGACATCCTCCTGCTGGATCATTCCTTTGATCAGTAAGAAGTGACCATCATTACCCTTTTTAATTGATTTTGGTGTAAAGTCTATTTTGTCAGAGATTAGTGTAGCCACACCTGCTTTCTTTTTATTTCCACATGCCTGATAAACTGTTTTCCATTCATTAACTCTAATAAGGTTGCTGTCTTTGGAAGGAAAGTGCGTTTCCTGAAGACAGCAGATGGAAGGGTCCATTTTTCTGATCCACCCTGCAAGTATGTGTCTTATTATTGGGGAGTTATGTCCATTTATATTAAGTGATATAACTGTGAGGTTTGCTTTGAGCCCTTCCATGATGAAGGGATAATGAGGGTTTCGTCTGTGTTGTTGTTATTAGCCCACTTACTGTGATTTTCGTGTCTGAACTCTGGTATTCTTCTGAGGAAGATTTCTTGTTTCTTCTGTATGGGTTATCTCTTGCAGGAGCTTCTGAAATTGTGGCTTTGTTTTGAAATAGTCGTAGAGCTGTTTTACTTCATGAAACATTTTCAGTTCTCCATCTATCAGGAGGGATAACTTTGCTGGGTACCGTAGTCTAGGTTGAAAGCCATACTTCTTTAGGGCCTGAAAAGCACTATTCCAAGCCCTTCTGGCTTTCATGGTTTCTAGTGAGAAGTCTTAGGTAAGTCTGATGGCTTTTTCCCTTAAGTTACTGTTTGCTTTCCTCTAGCAGCTTTGAGTATTTTCTCTTTGCTTTCTATGTTAGGCATCTTAATTAAAATGTGTCTTGAAGAATTGCTTTTCATGTCAAGTCTGTTTGGGGTCCTCTGGGCCCCTTGAAAGTTGAGTGGACTTTCTCTTGTTAGATAGGGAAAGTTTTCTTGAATAATTCTGTTGAAGATATTTCCTATGCCCTGAGCCTGGGCTTCTCCTCCCTCTGGGATCCCGATGATTCTAATATTGGTCCTCTTTATTGTATCCCTTAGATCCCTCAAATTGTGCTCACTTGATTTCTTGAATTTATTGAAACCTATGACATCCTTATTAATTCCTTCGGATTTGTCTTCGACTTCTGAAAGTCTGTCCTCCAGATTATCAATCATGGGACTGAATGATTCAAGGGAGGTTTTTAGTATTTCTTCTTCATTTTTGGTTTCTGCTATGATTTTATTAATAGCCTCTAATTCTTTGGTGAGAACCAATTTCCAATCTATTTTTGTTTTTGCTTGGGATTCCTGATAATCATTTTTTAGTTTTCTTAAGTCCTCATCAAATTTAATTAATTGATTGTCCAGCTCTTCTCTTAGTTGATTAATCTTTAATTCACTTATTGTATTTCTGAATTCGTTCATATTTCTCTCCATCGAATTCAGTCTGGAGTCTATGATTGAGTAGGAATGCTTCATCTCATTCATGTCTTTTCTCATAATTTCCATATAAGCCCTTACCTGCATCATATTTGCATTGTTTTTGTGGTCAGTAGTCATAATGTCCTCTCTCTGAAATTGTGTATGAGCTTCTTCCACTTCCTTGCCCCTTTCGTGTTCCATAATGGGACTAGGGGCCCTGGTTTGGGAAGTTATGTTTTTCTTTGGCTTCTGCCCATGCCCAGATAGAGAAGTGGGGCTCAGTGTTCCCGAAGCTCATGAGAGGATGGGCGGGCATTGATCCTGGGCCTGGATCCCAGTCATGCAACCAAACCTCCTCGGAGAGACAATCCCTCACCTCTCAGATAGTGGAGAGGACCACCTCTGAGGACCGGCTGCTCCCACGGGGAAGCCTCTCAATTGGCGCTAAGGACCGAGAATCTGCCACAAGGGGACAAAGGCAGAGCCTGAGTTGCACAGGCAGGGCACAGCTGTTGGCTCCCCTGCAGAGCCGAGAGCTGCTGGGAACCCACAGTGGTTCTGGAGCTGAGGAGAGGCTGGGCGGCCCCAAACCCGGGCCTGTATTCCAGACAGACCACAAACTTCCGTGGAAACACAATCCCACCCCTCTCAGATAGTAGAGAGGACCACCTCTGAGGACCGGCTGCTCCCACGGGGAAGCCTCTCAATTGGCGCTAAGGACCGAGAATCTGCCATAAGGGGACAAAGGCAGAGCCTGAGTTGCACAGGCAGGGCGCAGCTGTTGGCTCCCCTGCAGAGCCAAGAGCTGCCGGGAACCCACAGTGGTTCTGGAGCTCAGGAGAGGCTGGGGGGCCCCAAACCCGGGCCTGTATTCCAGACAGACCACAAACTTCCATGGAAAGACAATCCCTCCCCTCTCAGATAGTAGAGAGGACCACCTCTGAGGACCGGCTGCTCCCACGGGGAAGCCTCTCAATTGGCGCCAAGGACCCGGAATCTGCCACGAGCGGACAAAGGCAGAGCCTGAGTTGCACAGGCAGGGCACAGCTGCTGGCTCCCCTGCAGAGCCGAGAGCTGCCGGGAACCCGCAGTGGTTCTGAAGCTGAGGAGAGGCTGGGCGGCCCCAAACCTGGGCCTGTAATCCAGACAGATTCCAAACCTCCATGGAGAGAAAATCCCTCCCCTCTCAGATAGTGGAGAGGACCACCTCTGAGGACCGGCTACTCCCACGGGGAAGCCTCTCAATTGGCGCCAACGATCTGAACCCGCACAAGGGGACAATGACGTGAGCCCTGGGTGCACTAGGCCCAGCCAGCTCTGTGCTCCCCTGCAGAGCTGAGATCAGCTGGGGAACCGTGCTGTGGACCCCGAAGCCGAAGCCAAAGCCAAGGAGAGGCCGTGAGCCTGTTCCTGGGTCTCAGTCCTGCAATGAAACCTCCGCAGAGAGCTTTGAATCTGCCCCGAGGGGATAATGGCGGGAGCTAGTGGGGGGGAGAGGGCTCGGCCCTCTGCTCCACAGGGGAGCAGAGAGCTGCTGGTGAACCATGTCTGCTCCAGTCCAGGGGTTCGAGAGGGAGGGAGAGCCCGAACTCGATTCCGGCCAGTGTCCAAAGCCTGGATACCAGCTGAAGAGATCAAACATTTCCGGAGAGTCCTGGCGACATTGTTACTTGGTCACCATCTTGCTCCGCCCCCTAACTGCAACTCTTTGAGAGATTATAACAGTTGAGTTTGGACAAGGTGATCTGCATTAGGACAGTAAGAATAATGTTGAATCTTTTGAAGTAAGGGGCATGAATGTTGAAGTTTTCCTACTCTTCAAACTTGGCTTTATTCCCCCAGTGGATCAACAAAATGGTAGACTACCTGGTACTATAAAGTATAACAAATGCTGGAAAGAGGATCATTGCATATGCAACATGATTTTGCTTTTTAGAAATTGCCATGGACAGTGTGAAGCAGTCTTACTGGATTGTTTGCATGTAGAACTGATGGTGCCATAAGGATGAACAGTGTGTTGCACTGGAGACACAATGGGGATACCAGGACTATGGGATGGATGCCAAAGAGAGCTGCCAAATGGAGTTTTCCAGGACTGTGAGTAGCCTAACTGGAGAGGCAGAACTCGAACTCCAGAGATTCGACACTGGTTAGAATTATCAGACTTGGCGTTTGATATTTGCCCCATTTGTTTGAAATCTTATATTAGTTCAATCTGTCTTTGTTATGTCCAATGCCACCATCTTCCACAGTGTGAATATTTTTTTCTGTGCATTATTATTATTATTATTATTATTATTATTTTGATTTTCTGGTTCAGTTAAAGATCTTGAGATATGGTGATGTTTGAACATCATTGAGACTGATAAAAAGTATCTGTACTTTCAGAGTTGGGCTGGTACGTTGTATTTTACACCATGCATGTTTATGAGATTGTGGGGTCGGAGCAGAATGTGGTGGTTTTATTCAAGTGACCCCCATAAACTTATGTGTTTTGAGTACTAGATTCCAAGCTTATGGAAATTTTGGAATTGGAACCATGTTGCAGGTATGTTGTGGAGGGCAGGCTTATGGGTGTTATAGCTAGCTTCCCCTTGCCAGAGTTTTGCACATCTTTCTGGTACTATTTGCCACCTGTTGTAGCAGAGGTAAGCGCCAGCCTCTGCTCATGCAATCCTTTTCCCTGCCAACATGGAGATTTCCCCCCAGTCTCTAAGCCAAAATAAACCCTTTCAAGCTGCTTTTTTTCATGTTCTTTGTGCCAACAGCAAGAAAGCTGACTGTAATACATACACATATACATACATACACACATACATACAATATGTACATAAGATAGACTTCCAAATATCAACAAATGTGAGAAACCTAAGTTATGATAAGGCCAAGGTCTCCCATGCACATGGATCAGAAGAATTAATATCATGAAAATTACCTTCCCACCAAGAACAATTTACAGAATCAATGCAATTTCAACCAAAATTTCAGCTACAAAGGATCAAAGACCTCAATATAAGACTTGACACCATGAATCAACTAGAGGAAAAAGTTGGAAGAATGCCTCAAGGTACAGGCATAGGGAAGGACAGTTTCAACGGACATCAGTATCCCAGGGAAACTTGTGAGATTAAAATGCTTCCATACTGCTAAGGAAACCATCAACCAAATCAACACACAAACTTCAGAATTGGAATAAATCTCCACCAGCTATATATCTAACAGAGGATTAATATCTAGAATATATAAAGAATTCAAAAATTAAGCAATAAAAGGACAAACAACCCAATCAAACATGTGGTCCATGGAAATGATCAGACAGTTCTCAAAACAAGTACAAAGTGTAAAATGCACTCTAAAAATAATCATCATCTTTATTTCTCAGGGAAGGGCAAATTGAACTACTTTGAGATTCTTTATTATCCTGGTGAAAATGGCTACCATCAAAAAATCAGAAGACAAAAATTGCTGAGGAGGATGTGGAGAAAATGGAACCTTTATTCACTGGTGGTAGGAATATAAACTGATAGAGCTACTAAGGAAATTAGTATGAAGGTGTCTCAAGACCCTAAAAGTCGACTCAGTTATACTACCCCTGGGTATACACATTTGCTCAGCCATGTTTGTTGGTAGTCTAGCCACAATAGCTAAGAAATGGAATCAGCCTAGACGACCATCAACTGATGCATATACTATGAATATGTGGTATATATACACAATGGAGTTATATTCAGTTGTTAGAAAAAATGAAATTATTAAATTTGTAGGAATATGGATGGATGTGGAAAACAATTTTACTAAGTGAAATAATTGAGGCTCAGAATGCCAAACACATGTTTTTTCTTATATGCAGATCCTAGCATAGAATATCTGGTTTCTTTTCTAAGCTAGTGTGAGAGATAGTAGTAGAGACTAAGAATCTAAAATTATGATTGGAGGGAGGAGAAGTAGGAGACATTAGGGGTAGGAATTGTAGACAAGAAATTAGAGAGACAAAATACAGGAAGTAAAAAGGTCTAAGTAGGTATTTGGGAAGGGAAGGGAGGAGAGAAGGCAAGGAAGGATAAACAAAATTCAAGGCACTATGAATAAGTCATATAGTACCTATTTCTCTCTTCGTTAATGTAAAAGCATAATTAAGAGAGGAAGGGAGAGAGAGAGAGAGAGAGAGAGAGAGAGAGAGAGAGAGAGAGAGAGAGAGAGAGAGAGAGAGAGAGGTTTGTTTCCACAGAAGCACCACAATGGGATGGAACTATACCATGAAGCCAGGGATGGGCCACTGCCCCCTCAATGAGTTATGTTGGGATTTGCTAAATGAGACACGGAGGACACAGGGTTAAAGGGATGTTCAGAACAGGCTGAAACCCCAGTAGACTTATCTGGCAGGCATTTTGCCACCTCCACCCTTAATCCTAAAACTCCGGGCTCCCTAAGTAGGCCACTAACCCAGTGTTCTCACCCCAGCAGGGCTGACAGTAAGTGTCAGACCCAGGTGACAAATTTCTCTGTAACCATCACCATGGAACCCAGTCTTAGGTATTTCCCACAGCTCAGGAATTCACAGGTTGTCTGCACTCACCTATCCACTTTCAGGATGCCCTCTCACCACCCTGCCTGACCAATCGCTGTTCACTCCCCGCCCCTCGTCCTCCTGGCTTCTTTTCTCTATAAATGTAACCCCTCCCCATGCAATAAATGACACACAGCATATGGACACACGATACACATTTGCTCATGCCTGTGTCCCGAGTTTTCTCTCTTACTTCGCTGGCCACACCCTGTGCCGCCCAGCTCTGTGGAATAGCCCTGAGCACAGCAGCGCAGTGACCCTCAGCTGCTGCCTTAAGCTGGCTTTTCTTATCGGCCACTGATGGTGTCTCCAGAGAGGCACTACAAGTTATAGGTCAAAGGTCCCCCCAAAAGTAAAGGTCAGTGCTCTTAGATACCCATCAAAACTACTTGATAAGACCCTATTTCTGAGGACACCACATGCTACTGTTGCAATACATTGAGGAATCAGGCTAGAACTGAGAGTAAAGCTACTTCCCTTATAGATAGCTGCCACAGGATGGGAAATGATATGCAATCTAATGGGGAGCAAAAATCATCAACTGGTATAATAAGCTGTATATTCTGTAAGTCATATAATCAACCAACAAGTAAGATGTGCCCATGGGGAACCAGAGTGGCATATAAACTATGGCTGTAAGCAATAGCTCTGTGATGGTCTAGAGGCCCACTCAGTAGGAGGGAACTCATGCTTGGTAGTGAAAACTGGGTTGAGTCCCTATGGTTTAACAGCATATGTTTCCTAGTGGGAAGCTACCATTTTTCTGTGACTAAGAAGATACATTTGACCCAGGAAATTTCCTCCTAAATTTATGTTTCTCTGCATTGATTAATGCTATTCTCACTTTAGATTAGAGTAGGTTCTTTTGACAAATGGTGGTGAATACTTGAATACTGGAGATACTCAACACTGTTCAAAACTATGAGAAGAGAAAGCCCAGTTCTTAACAGTGGATGAGTCCTCTCATTCTTCTAGGGCTAAGGGAACTTTTCTGAGGAAGTGGCAGAAAGAAACTGAGTGCAAGCCAAAAAAAGCTAATCTATTGAGATGGTAGTAGATACTGATAAGACTCCAAATGCATCAAAGCTGAAAATGAGGCTGTCAAGAGCTCAAAACTAAAGAAGACTTATACATAATGCACTCCATGGCTCATGCAACATTTCACAAAATGGGGTGGAAATAATGAGGAGCTATGGGATTTAATTTGGGATATGGTCTCCAAGTCATGAACATTCTGATTCATTCATGACGTCACAGGGAGTGTCATTGCCCCCAAAAGAAAACAACAATCTGAAGCCAATCAGCATTTTTTCCTAGCAAGCAAAACAAAAAGATAGACACATTAATATAGAAGAAAGAAGAAGGGTCCAGGGGAGTAGGTAATTGGGAAAGGAGGAAGGGGGAAAGGATAATATTATGGGAATAGAATCAAATTACAATATGTTTATGTGTTAGAAATCCCAATAAAATGTTTTTAGGAAGAATTATTTTACAATTGAGCAAGGTGACTCCAGCCTATAATTAGATAATTCTAGAGGCTAGAGAGGAGGATTTCTGTGAGAATAAGCTACCCTGGGCTACAGAGTATGACCCTGCCAAACCCTACCATTTAAAATGAAACAAAACAAAATATCAAAATGAATTTCTTTACTATTAATCAATCCACTGATTCATAGCTTCAATTTTTATGTTAAATAAAGCAATAATCATTTATAAAATCTTATTAAATGATATAGCAAATCTTACTAAACATTTTATACAGATCAATTCTAAAAATAAATCTACCAATTGTCCTAGTTCCTCTTTTTATTTATCTATTTTGTCCTTCATTACAATTTAATAGAAACTCATTTTAGGATTTATAGATGCAAGAAACCTTACAAATATTTTCCTCAGAAATAAAAAAATAAATAAATAGCATTTTTTCTTTCCATGTTCTATGTGGTATTAAACCGTAACAATGATTACTATATTTAACTGGTTCTCATTTATGTACATTTACTTGAAATTATGGTGCTAAGCTTTTAATACAATACACTGTATCTTAGCTGGAGAGACAAAGCAGGATTTTCATCTTTAGAATTCTAGATACTATATTTACAATAAATAAAGTGTTTTGGGCTGGAGAGATGGCTCAGTGGTTAAGTCACTTGCCTCCAGTGCCTAAGGCCCTGGGTTCAATTCCCCAGTACCCACATATGCCAGACCAACAAGGTGGTGGCCCTGGTGCACTCTCTCTCTCTCTCTCTCTCTCTCTCTCTCTATATATATATATATATATATATATATATATATATATATATATATATATATATACATATATATATATCTCACTCTGTATCTCTCTGCTTGAAAATGGAAAAATAAAATATTATAAATAAATAAAGTGTTTTTTATTTTTTTAATATATATATTTAGTGACCATAATGAGTTACAATATTTAGTGGGCAAACAATGAGTTGTTATCCCCAATTCCTCAATGCTCCCCCTCCCCATCCCCAATCAGCTGGATATCCTCTTCTGTTTCTTGAATTTATCAAGTCTAATTTTTTATCTATTTATTCTAAAAGTTTAATTCTAAGCCTTAAGATCTTGTTGCCTTTTATATGTGAACTTCCAGTATTACAGAGCAATTGTGTATATTAATTGTGGCCTGCTCAAAATAATTTTACCACTCTAAAATAAGGGAAAAATCACCCAGCTAAACCTATGGTTTAAAAAAAGATAATCTAAGTATTCAGTGGTATTCCTAGCACATATTTAAAATGCATCAATTAATGTGGCATTTTTTAATACTTATAGGCATTATAATCTGCAAACACATATGCAGGCCTTCACATGTTTCTTATCAATGCTCCAGATTATTTTTCAATTTTAGATTCTGTTACCTTGGAAAATTATTCTCTCTACTTACTCAACTCAGTTTTGATAATCATGCCTTTCAGTATTTGATTGTAATGATTGACAATATTAAGCTGGACAGAGCCTCCTTTCTGTGTGCAATTAACTACATAAAATTTTGCCTAATTATCCTTGTATCCAGGGTATATGTCGACTGCTTATCAGAGAAATACTATAGGAGAAAATGTCACATGTTTTACTGATGTGCAGAAATATGCAGTACCCTGCTATCCTAGCCTAATGAGCTGTCATTAGATAAAGGTGATTTCAACTTGATATACTTTGCTCTTGTGAACTCTGACCATTCTTATTCCAAACTTCTTTTAGAAGTGATATTGTCTTTACTTGCATGTTATTCTATTGAAGAATGTAGAGCTGGAGACCTTTACAATCTCTTAGAACTGGTATGACCTGGACATGTCAAGGGAAACTGCTTTGTCATAAAAACCAAACTTCTCCAACCTAGTACACTAAAAAGAACAATATGAACTTTAGTCCTCCCCTTTCAGACAAGGTTTCATTATGCAGCCCAAGGTGTCCTTCCATCTCAATGTCTCAAGTGCTAGGATTTCAGGTAATCATGTGTCCTATGAATGTGTCAACTTATTCTTGCTACAGGAACACAAGCTTTTCAGATTGACAAGGTCAATAACCATCACCAAACTTTTATCAGTACATTCACAAATCATTATGCTTGGATTTACATTTAAGAGCATGAAAAAATTGAAATTATATTCCCTCTGGACAGAGCAAAAGAAATAAAATACATAAATCAAAATACCTGTTTGCTGCATCATTATCTGTTATCACAATACCATCTACAAAATATCTTTCCATTTCTTTTTTTTTTCTTTACATCTTTCCATTTCTTGCTCTAAAGAAATACAGGTGAAGACAATGGTGTCTACATGGAGAAGCTAAGCACTAGTACTTCAACAGTGATATTAAGGATTATTTATTTATTTATTTAGGTTTGTTTTTTTGAGGCAGACCTGCAATTCAATATGTAGTCTCAATGTGTGCTCAAACTCACAGTAATCCTCCTACCTCTGCCTTTCAAGTGCTGGAAATAAAGATGTGTGCTGCCAGGCCTGGCTGAATTATTTAATTGTTTTATTCAACATATTAGACATGAGAAAGGCACTGATATTAGTTCTAATTCTTAGAGTGCCATATCATTTCATTCCCTGGTATATGTATTCCTCTCCCAGGTGTTTAATCAAGCACTAATCTAAATACTGCTGTTAGGTGATTCCTCCAATCACTTGTCATTAAATCATTGTGATTTTCTGAGTATCACTGACTTGGTCACATGAGGATTTTTAACTTAGACTCCCCTCCAGCTGGTCAGAGGAGGAAGAATGTAACTACATCTTCGACAAAAGAGTATTTCCCAGTTGGAGAGATTGCGATTGGTTAAGGAGGTTGCCTGCAAAGCCTAACTATCTGGGTTTGATTCCCCAATACCTACATAAAGCCAGATGCACAAAAGCACAAGTGTCTGAAATTCTTTTGTAGAAGCTGGAAACCCTAGCTCACCTGTAGTTATATTCTCTCTCTCTCTCTCTCTCTCTCTCTCTCTCTCTCTCTCTCTCTCTCTCTCTCTCTCTCTCTCTCTCTCTCGGAAATAGATAAATAAAATATATTTTTAAAAAGAGCATTCCCTCAGGAGCCATAGCTAGCAAGATACATATTCAGGTTCTTTTGTTTGCTCCCTCTCTCTTTCAACCATTTTTTTCAGTAGGTCTAAAAAGCAAATATACATATCAGGTATGGTTCTCCATCCTAGGTATAAATCTTGACCTATACCTAACAGAAATAAATGAAGACCTCGTTTATACAATCATAAGGAAATTAATTGTAACTAGTGAAGTTGAAAATAGAATATCTTAAAGCCCCACAGTAAGAAATATAGCCCCCAAAAGTCAGCTCCATGAGTTCCTGAGCAGAAAATCCATCCACACCATACCTAGTTTTCTCCCTGAAGTAAGTGTAAATTAATAAATATATATTTTAAGCCACCACATTTACAATACTATGGTTGGTATTGATAGAAAACTATTAGAATGACTGTATCATAAGTGTGTAACACTATATATATTTTTTGCAAATTATGACCAGCTCTGGAACCAGAATAATGTACTGAGACTGGGTAGGCCCAGAGTTAGATATGAGAATACCAAGGAAAACCAAAGCTAGATCTTTCTGGCTATGTTTCCTATCAATGTTCCTTTATGCTTAAAGTCCTTAAAGCTGCAGCCATGTTCTTACATTCTACTTGAGAAACTAAGGTGCCAGGAAGCGTTCCCACACACACTAACAAAGACCAAAAACCCTCATTGTGGTCTTCACACACAACCTTATGTAATTTCAAAGAGATTTATTTTTGTATTTCAAATTATCATTTTTTATTTTCAAAAATATTTTAATTTTTTCAAGAAGAGAGAGAGAGAGAGAATGGGCATGTCAGGGCCTTCAGCCTCTGCAAATGAACTCCAAATGAATGTGCCACTTTGTACTTCTGGCTTTATGTGGGCACTGGGGAAAAGAACTTTGCATACATAAATCATGTGTTGGTAACTCCATCAAACAGATCAATTTTGAGGCTTCTATTCTTCAGGTCATGATGGTATCCACAGACATTATCACATGATGCTTTTGAAAGCTATGTCTGATTTTCAGGTAAATTCTATTTCTGTATTTTTTTTTCTTTCCTTCGTGATAAAATAAAAGAAAACTTGACAGGAAATAGTTTTAATACCACACTTCTTTCACCTCCAAATAAGTTTGTTATCAGGAACTCTGGGGAATAGGTACAGGAATGTATAACCCTCCATAATTCTGATGCATGAACCAGACAGAGACAATACTCAGTAGTGTTTCATCTTTGTGAAACCAAAATGTGCTTTAAATTAAAGAACTGCAGGTTTTAGCATGATGAAAAAGTATATAGGGACTCTTTTTCTCCCTCATGTCCTCCTATAAGTCACCCACCACACACTTTTGTGAAAAGTTTCATGGAAGACTCTACCATAATAACACGTTTACAGATGATTTTTTATTCATTTATTTGTTTATTTATGACACAATGAAAATGGGCATACCAGGGACCTCTGCTGCTGCAAACAAACAAATTCTAGACTCATGGGCATATGGCTTTATGTGGGTACAGCAGAATCATGCTAAGGCCAGCAGACTCTAAAAACATGTAATTTTAATCACTGAATCTCTCCAGCCCAAATTTTCACTTTAAAATAGCTTTCACCTTGATAAATTAAATATGACTTACCATATTACCCTGAAATTCCACTGTTTTGGATACAAACAAAATAAATGAAAGTAAAGATTCAAAATGTATTTGCATATGAATTCATATTAGCATTTTTAATTTTTTATATTGTCCATAATGGGTTACATTATTTTGTGGGCCAACAATGAGTTGTTATCCCCAATTCCCCAATGGCCCCCTCCCCATCCCCAATCAGCTGGATATCCTCCTCCATGGACTGTTTGGATCAGTCTTTGTGGTAGGGGACCTTGGATAGCCTAGTATTCTGCAGGGTTCTCCTGGCCCTAGTGTGTTGTTACTGAGGGGTTCCATGCCTCTGGATAGTCTCCCCCACCATGGCTCTCACAATCTTTCTGCCCCCTCTTCCACTCAGTTCCCTGAGTTGTGGTGGGTGAGTATTAAGGCTGCTTTAATGTTGTGAGTTTAGGGGGCTTTGTGTTGAAAATCGTTGGTTTCTGTCTCACTGGCTTATCCTGTGTTGATTGAATGGCTGTGGCTGTGGGTCTCTTGTTCATCCATCATTCTCTGCGGGGTTCCATATGGAGCCTCCACAATATGACTGTGGTGGCTCATTTCTTACCAGGATCTCAGCTATCTGCCTGTGGGTAGGGTTAGATGGGCCACAGCTCTCTTGCTGCATCCTGAAAAATGCAAACACAATCTCCATTAGAGAGTGAGATCAGTATAGGTTAACAAATCTACACAATTCTGGATTACCTAGATTCTATTTTTAGTAGCCCCCCCTCAATCGCTCCCATAGTGCATCTTTTCTTGGGAGCCCAAGAGTACGGCTTAGCACTTTTTATAATAGCCAAAAGGTGGAAACAAGCCATTTGTCCATAAAAGATGAATGGATAATCCAAATATGGCATGTTATTCAGCATTAAAAGTAAGGACATCTTGACACTTATACAATATATGTTAGCCTTTTGTACAGACTGCTGAGTAAAATAAGCCTGAAATGAAAGGAAATATAGTGAACAATCCCAATAACATTATAAATTTAGAGTAGTCAAAGTTACAGAGACAGAAACAATAAATGTTTTCCAGAGATGTGGGGAAGCAGAAATACAAGTAATTTTTTTCATTATTTTTTATTGTCCATAATGAGTTACATTATTTAGTGGGCCAACAATGAGTTGTTTTCCCCAATTCCCCAATTTCTTAAGTAAGAATTACTAATTGAGGATCGAATGAATTGCCTCAATGGGTAAAACACTTGCCATGCATGCATGAAGACCTCAATTCAGATCCTCATCCCCATGTAAAAGACAGAAATTGTGGCATACACCTGTGATCTCTATGTGGAGACACAGAATATCTGGCTTTTGCTGAATAGCAAATCTAGTTAAATCAAATGAATTTCAGGTTATTTTCTAATTGCTGGGATAAAGCACCTGACCAAAGGAGCTGATAGGGGGGAAGTAATTTTTTATTGCAATCTCAATGCTTCATGACATCAGGGGAAAGAATGGTGTGAGCAGAGTCTGGACATCACTTCTTCCACAGGAGGTGAAAAAAAAGCTGTAGTACAGTGAGCTAAATTCTGTAACACTCCTATGCCTACCACCAGAAATACACCTCCTTCCAGCAAGGCTCCACCTCCTAAATTGCAACCAATTTAAGACAAGCATTCAAAACACATGATTTTATGAGGGACATATGATGCAAACTACCAAACTCTGCCCCAGGGCCCCATAAATTGATTAATATCCATGATGTAAAATGCAATGCATTCAATCCAACTTTAAAAGTCTCCATAGTTTTTATCAACTCCAACACAATTTAAACAAGGTCTTTTAACCATGAGCCTGTAAAACCAAAAATACGTAATGGCACAGAGTAATATTCACACTGCAAAATTATATTAGGTATAGCAAAGAAAGATTGAACCAATGAAAGATCAAAATCAAACAGGGCAAACATCAAATCCTGATCTCTGAGTCCAAAATTTATAAACAGTGATAAAGTTTCTTTATCACTTTTTCACTTCATCTGGGCTAGTTACAGCTGGGAATCAATCCATCCTGAGCCAGCAGCTTTCCTTGGCAGTTATTGGCCCTTCAAGCAGGGAATCCAAACAACCCTGCCTCACATTAGACTGTGACCATTTCCACAAAACAAATTGCCTTGAAAATTCAATGACCTTTTCTTTCCTATATTTGCTATACTCCCATAGTACTAGGTAGCCTACCAAATTTGCTAATTTTGAGGAGGGGGAAAAATGCTGACTTTGAAGAGCAGCAAAACTTCTTCAACATTCTGGTACCTTATTTTCACATGGGTCAGCATTCTTTCTGCTCTCAATGCAAAATAGCTGGCCCAATCTCAATGGTGATAGTCTCTCAAATAATTGCAGTTGAATGGAACTGATGTCTCCTGCCCAACTTTCATTTCTTTTTCTACCATGTCCACCTGATTACATCAGTCTATTTTTTCTAACCTCAATCATGTCTAAATCCCTAGGGCATGGGCAGAATGCACCAAGCCTCTCACACAAACAGCCTCTAGCCTAGTCTTAACAAAGCTTTCTTCCTTTCACAAGCCAAACCTCACAGTCTACAATTCTCATTGAATTTAGTCCTTTCAATTCTCACCATAAGGGTTGATCAAACTTTGCCTTCAATACTACAAGATGTCACGAAGGCCAAGGTTTAAAATCCTACCACATTCCTCCTGCTATTAAGTTCTGAAAGATCAAAAACCACAACATCAGCATTCTAGTAGCAACCATCCTGTTTACTAGTATAAACTTTCTTTTGTAGTTTCCTTGTTGCTGTAACAAAACACTAGACGATAAAAGCTGATAGGAAGAAAAAATTTATTTTGGCTTATAGTCTTTATTCTTTATAATGAAGAGAAAATATTGTAGAGCAGAGACTGAACATTACAGCATTGCCACAGTAGGTGCAAATAGAAACAGGAGAGTGAGCCAAGTTGTGACAAGCAGATCTGACTATAATAACCTTAATCCCATCCCTAGGAGCAAACTTTCTCCAGCAAGGCTTTACCTCCAAAATTGCCACCAGCTGAAGACCAACCGTTTGTAATACATGAGTTTAGGGGAAAATCTGATTCATGCGACACTGATTCAGAAAATAAAGTGGATCACAATTGAGTAAGACATCTGAGGTCAATATCTGACCTCAACACACACATATTGACATGTATCCCCCAATATACACTTGTTAATCCAAACACATGTGGACATGCATACACATGCATGCCACATACACTTAGACAAGCAATCCATAAGAAAGAAAGAAAGAAAGAAAGAAAGAAAGAAAGAAAGAAAGAAAGAAAGAAAGAAAGAAAGAAAGAAAGAAAAAAAAGAAAGAAAGAAAGAAAGAAAGAAAGAAAGAAAGAAAGAAAGAAAGAAAGAAAGAGTTACTAATTGAATTTAATTATAAGACAGCTTTCTTTTTGTCTCTCACTGGCTCTCTAAAATGATTGAATATGAATAGCTATTCCCCAGGCCAAAGAAAAAAAAAACTTCAAGAAAAACATCACAGCTTCTGTAGTTATGTAGTTATGAAAACACAATATATGCTCAATATTTGCTTTTAATTCCTAAACACAGTCATATTCTGGGACCTGAAAACCAATCTCATGAGATGATTTTGAAAATGCCTCATTTTACTCTAAAATTTAGTCTTTTCATCTGCTTAAGCTTGAAATCACTTCAGGTATATGTTACATTAACTGTTAGACTTTTTATTATCTCTGGAATTTGTTACATGACTTGTGTGGGTAAATAAAATGGGCTCAATTAAGACTGAAGTATAAATTTAATAAATTTAAAAAAGGATGTAAATAGAGATGGAGAGATTGATGAGTGGTTAAAGGTGCTTGTTTGCAAAGCCTGATGGCCAAGGTTTGATTCTCCAGTACCCCAATAAAGTAAGGCACACAAAATGGCATATTTATGTGAAATTCATTTGCAGTGGCAGAAGGCATTGGCTCACCCATACTCTCTGTCTCTCTCTTAAATAGATAAATAGATAAATGATAAAAAGTTGCTTTCCTCACTATTGCATCTCTGCATTTACAAGGTGCCAACCAAGCTTGTTAGATGGTGAGAGAAATGTTTCATTTATTTTAGTCACAGGCAAACTAAATAAAATGGAAAATTGGTCCCTGAAAACAGAAATGAGCTTAGCAAGTGGAGTAAAGGCATCTTGCTGAATAATGTAAATATACAAACCATAAACTCTATGCTTGTGAATGATTTTCATTGTGTTTGTTATGTAATAACAATAGGTAACTGATAGAATTCTTTACTTTCTTTGGCAGTACTGTTAGCAACCTTGCTCATAAGTTTTTCTTCACTAAATAAGCTTATAGGTGTTTATATGCTGATGAATCACCTACTAATTCTCTAGTACATAGACATCTGGAGAAATTTCTAGGTTATACACTCTGTTATCTAACAAATATTTATAGGAGCTTCACTGAACAAAGTCTAAGTAGACCAAAATTTCCTCTCTGTTGTGCATGGTCCAAATCTGAAACAGGAACTAGTCACAAATTTTTAATCCAAATAAACATGTGGAGTACAACTCATTGCACAGAGGTCTCTCTTCTTTTAATTAAATACAAATTGTCAATACACATGAAATTTGTAGGAATATGTGTGTATATATATTTTAAAGCAGTTCTTATTGAAATAGTACATAGAATTAATACCACAGTTTTTTTTTTTTATTTTGAGAAGCGGAAGTTCATAATATTATTTCCTCCAAACAAATCTGAAAATATTCTCAATTAAATTCTGTGAAGCAGCTATGACTGTGCTTGAGGTTAAAGGCTGCCATTTTATAGTGACTACATGAGGGTAAGTTTAGATGACTAAAACCTTTGTTTTTATTAAAACAGTCTCACATATTGGCCTTATAAGTTATTCTTAATGATTCTATTATGACACTGTAATTTGTTATCCAATATTTCTTGAGTACAAATTTTAGAGTCAGAAAAATAAGTATGAATACGTTTTTCCAGCAATACTTATTATCTCAATAAAATGACATTTATCTTAACCATTGCCACTTGAGTGCTTTTCCCTAATTGTGCCTAACACAAATATCCTAAAGAAAAAGATTGCCAACATTATACAAAGTTCTTCCCCTTTACCATCCTATGCAAAAGCAAGCACACAAACACACACACATACACACACACTTTATATAAGTTGTATACACATGCACACATTCATAATAAAGAAAAAACTAGAAAGGATTGCAAATGTAATTAGGTTTCTATGCACATATTATATGATTTAATTTATGCTTCATTTATTCACTGTTCAATAGTTGACCTTTGATGGTTTACATACAGAAACAAGAACAAAACTCATTAAAGACTAGCCTCAAACCAACGGGCTGGAAGAGGCTAAAAATACAGAAAAAAACTTGTGTTCAAGCACAACATGGGAAAAGTAAAATTTACAATGAATAAGTGAACCATGTAAAAATGGCATTTGAAGGCAAGATTTTTTAAAAATACAGGAAAACACTTGGTGCTGGGGAGATGGCTCAAAACAAAGGGAACTGAGTTGCAAAGCTTGCTCACTCACATTCTATTCACCAGCCACCCACTTAAAGCCAGAAAGGCATTTGTTTGCATAGCTTAATGGCATTGTCCAAATCAAAAACAAGTTTCAATTTGTAGAAGCCCCAATATTTGCTCATTTGCTAGAGAAGATGACAATAAATGTATTTCTTATTATTTATTGAATTCTTACTATACTTGAGCCATTAACGTGATAGTTCAAGTTTCTTTAATAATTCCTGTGTCTGTCAGCTTTTAATTTTTGTGACAAAATACCTGAGAAAGTCAAATTACAGGAGGAAAGATGTATTTTGTCTGATGGTTTCAGTGGTTTCTGTTCATGTTCTCATGGATCGGTTAATTATGAGGTGGTTGTGAGGCAGAGAATCATGTCCAGGAACAGTGGTGAAATAATGCTTCATTGACAGCCAGAAGGAGAAGAAGAGGAAGCAAGAGAGTTCTGGGACAAAATATACCCTTACAAACCATCCCATGTAAGCAACCTCCTTCAACTAGGACCCACCTCCTCAAGATTCCACCACCTCCAGTCCACTAAACTATCAAAGATTGCTCCACCATTGAGATTAGAATACTTGTGGTGCAATTCTATCCTAAAGGCCCCACCTTTGAACATAAGACCTCTCAGACCCAAAACATAACTCATGGGAAATAAGGATATAGAATCCATTATATAAAATAGAAAACCAAAATGTAATTAAGCTGAAATTAAGGTCCTGTGTAAGAGAGTATTAGAATGAAAGCCTTACTCTTTTCTGTGAGTTGAATGCTGAGAAATAAGTGCCTAATTAGAGGTTATTGTTTTCAATAAGCATTTTATCTAATTGTGTCTATGTGACTAGTTCATACTAATAGTATATTTACTGGAAACAATTTGTGTCACTTCTTCATAAAGTGTTTAAAAAACAAATATGTCTTCTTCATTCCCTTTTTTCTTTTATTGAATCTATGCAAATACTTGCAAAGGCCTATCCTATGGTCAACCTATAACATGGAAGAAATATGGCTCATTTGTCATTGAGTTGTATTACTAAAATGTATATATTTAATTGTTTTAAAAGGGAAAATAAATATCTATTTCAGTGCTCATAAAATTTGTGGCATATCAGTTAAGGCATATATATTTAGTTCCACTAGTACATTCTTCTTATTCATGACATTCCACTATCCTAAAGAAAATAGAATGAACATAAGAGATTTTGTTTGAGTACCTACTTTTAGAAGTTACTGTGATAATACTGTTACTGCATTTTATAAATCTCTGGAGATTATTTATCTTTGAGATAGCTATGATGGTGTTGTTACTGATGATAGCAATGATAACTTTATAGGTTAGAAGTAATTTTTCAATTTATACTCAAATTGTTATTTTAACTGAATTCAATAAATATGGAAAATAATTTTCAGAAGAATCAAATACTTTTGTTACAAAGTTGGAAAAACAACAAGTTCTTTAGCTAAAATATTTTTGATAATTTTCTGCAACATCATGACATTTCCCAGTGGCAATTATTTTTTAAATCCTGGGTTTATTAACCTAGTAAAGTCTTTAAGCAGTTGCAGATGAAACCTTGAGAAAATTTACAAACTCATTTATTCTAGCTAACATACATGATCAAAAATGAAGCAAATGCAGAGGGGAGTATGATAAATTACTCAATTTTCTCCAACATTTAAAATTCGAGTTGAAATACCAGTATGAATCAGAGACTACAGCTTTGTAAATATTAAGACTTAATCTAATTTCTTTTACACATATATTTAATTTATTTCTGGATTTGACGTTAGAGTAAAAGAAAACATTTTGTCAGCAATGTGCTCAATGAAAAATCACAAATAAGCACATTTTAAACCTGACATCTATATTTTCTTTAAGTAAAAATAACTCAAATAAAAATATGATTCTAGAACATCTTAATCCAATTAACAGTCCTTCAATGATAGATATAGATCCCCGTTATTGACTATTTTCTAAGTATATAAATGTTATTCTATTAAAGAGTAATTTTTAATGCAAATCCGTATATGAAATAGAATGAAACTTCAAATTTAGGGCCAAAACTGGGATTACATGACAACATTCAAGGAAGCACAGAATTTGTAGAACTGAAGAATTGGTCTACACAAAGATAGGCCAATTTAGTGTAAATGTTAAAAACATGCCAAAGGAGTGATTATTAGAAGCCTAAATGAAGGACATAATGTTTGTATATGTGAGTAGCATCTGAAATGGTCAAAACATTCAGTTTATGGTTGAATTTTAAAAACCTCCCTCTATGTCTTTATCTGCAGCTAGTGTCCAGTTACAGAATGAGATCATATCATCTTCAGAGGGGATGTTATAGACTTCATTCTTACCCTCAAAGTCTTTGTCTTTATTTAAATATTCCCCTTTGCTAGTTGACATCAATTGGCTATTTTCTCAATTTTCTAAACTCCACTAACTTTTGTTTCATTAAAGGCTTTCAAATTTAGCTGAAACTCTTTTATGAAGTCCAGTTTTCATCTATATAATATTTGTTTATAAGTTTTCTTAAAAGACTATTATCAAGAGCGACCAACCAACAATGGATTTTTTGTTGGAATTATTCTAAATATGTATACTTTGCATTAATTTCATAATTCCTTTACACTTCATTTATAGAGTTTCCTATTTCAATGTTGAAAATGTCTTCCCTAGATACTTGGGTAGAAAAGTAACAAGCTCAATATCCCTACTTAGTATTTATATGTATTGATGATGTCAAGTTTTAAGAAATATCTTTGTACTTTAACTTTCATGTCACAGTTGACAAATTAGGGTGTCAATTTTCCTCAGATATACTGAGATTTTATTTTCCTCTTACTACATGAGAAGCATGTGCATATAATGTGTGACAATCAAAGTACTTTTATTTTCAGTACTTACTTCATGGCATTTCACTTTACTTAAAAAAAAGTTTTAAAGTAAAATATAATTGATTTGGTCCAAAGGAAAAAATGGTATTACTAAAGATGTCCTAACCTAATCAATTTATGAAAATGGTAAATAAAGTAACCTTACTTGGGCAAGATAATGAAATTTGCACAAGGATCTCAATGTTCAAGGGAGTGGGGAAGAGTTAGGTGGATTCCTGGGTTTCACTAATCAGCCAGTCTAACTGAAAAACAAGGACCTCAAGTTTCAATGAGCAGTTCTGTCCCAGGGAAATAAGGTAGAACAGTGAAAGAAGGATGTGTTCCTCTTGTCTTTGCATGTGTGCACATATACTCCACATACTATACACACACAAATATATATCATGTTTATATATACATATAAACAAATAAATGATTATGTCTACAATATAAGAAAAATGAATTCAATTTTCTATTTTAAGCTGTAGTTTTATGCATGATCCCCTAAACTTGTTCATGTGATATGTGAGACTTTAGTAAATGACAATAATGTGATTTAAAAGGTATCAAAACAACTGGCATTAAACTTTGAAGCATCAGGTTATTTATAGAATGTTTTGGGTCATGTCCATAATACGGAATAAAGAGAGTTTATTTTCATAACATTTTCAAACATAAAGACAGTTTTTGAAGCCAGGTATGGGTGGCTCATGCCTATATTTCCAGCACTAGGGAGGCAGAGGTATGAGGATCCCTGCAAATTCAAGTCCATTCTTGTATTTCTTGCTTATATAATGTGTTCCAGGCCAGATAGAACAACATAGGGAGACCATTAAACAAATATACTGCCCCCCAAAGAGAGATCTTATTATTTTTATGCCTTTGAAATCTCAAATATTTGATTTCTTTTGAAAAGTCTCATAAATATTACCTCTGTATATGCTGATAAGCAAGAACATTTAAGCAATTTTAATACTTTATGTTCCTATAAGTCACACATTATAAACTAATAAAAAAAGTTCTGAGAAATCAGAAAAAAAGTTTAAATCAAATAAAAAATGCCTTCAATGTGTGTCCTATTATATGGAGTATGTAAAAATCATACTCAGCTTGAATTCATTACAATAAAAAAGGGTAGTGAGAATGAAAATGATTTATTCAAAACAATGTGAACTTAAGTAACTGAGTCAGAATCATAACAGTTTAAGCAACATAACATAACAGTCAGCCAAATATTTTTGCTAAATACTTGTATATTCTAATAACATACCAATGAGATAAGTGAGACTTCTGCAGAGCTCAATTTTAAGCATATTACATCATATCATTTTTTAAGATGTGGTAGTTTGAATGTGAATATATGTCCCCCAAAGCCTAAGGATTTTTTTTTTATTAATCTTACAACTTGAGTCTCCAGCATTCTGATGGAAGAAGTGTCACTAGGGGGTGACAAGCTCAAAGATATTATTGAAACTGTTTGAGCTCTGAATCTTTGTGTTTGCTGGCTCTTGGTGCTTGCTGCAACTTCTCTCTATTATTGATGTATGGAAGTGAGCCAGCTTCTTCTCTCATTAATGATGCTTAACCTGGATTCTGTAAGCCTGAAGTAAAACCTTTCCTCTCATGAACTGCTTCTGGTTACATGTTTGTCCAGCAATGAGAAAGTAACTGCAATGATAAAACTGGTACCAGGAAGTGGGGTCATTACTGTGATGAAACTAACCATGTATACTTTGGTCTTTTGGAATTTGTGTGTTAGAGGAATGTGAAAGGATTTGGTACCTTGGATTAGAAAAGCTTTGTGGTATAAGTAGTGCTTGACAGGCTATTCTGGTAAGAGTTTGAACATTCTAAATGCAGAGAGAACTGTGACTATGAAGGCCTGGCATATGAGCTTTTAAAGGGGAAAGAGAGAACCTTGTTGGAACTGGGCTAATGGTGTAAAATCTGGCTGTAATTTTGCCCATGCCCAGAGAGTTTGATCAAAGTTGAATTTAAAAGTAATGGACTAATATGCTTGGCAAAAGATATAGAATAGAAAGATTTGAAAGATATACAATTTTTAAAGGAAAAATTCAAGTTTAAGGTTATTGAAGCAGACTGGTTTATGTTACTAAAGCTGAAATTTATAAGCAGATTAATACCATTAAGGGTGAGCCAACTGTTTTGCATTGAAACAATGGAGATGTTGCCCTGAGGGTGATCTGTGGATGGCTCAACTGAGTAAAAATATAAATTTGATTTAAAAGAGAAGGCTTGAAGGAATACTGGTGAATAATTAACCTGCTCATCAAGGTCAAGGTTTATTTGATTAAAAAATTTGACTATGCTGCATATTTGGTACTGGTTTTAGAAGCATGAAAATTTTAGAGAATCAGTTTATGAAGTGTAAAAGATTCCAAAAGCCACTCTGATATGCAGCATGTGAAGCAGGGCAGAAATCTCTGAATGGAGGAAGAGACCATTGTTTGGAGTTATGAAGATAAAGCATAGTTTGCAGTGTAGACTGAAAGATGTTTTGTATGTACCAGGACTGTGGTATGGCTATTATGGAGAACTGATGTTTCCAGACAGAATTTTTCCTGGGCTGCTCAGCCCAGTTTGAGGGGCAGAAATGGAATTCATTGGCTTTCATCACTGGTTATGGAGGTTGAATTTGAACTGCAAATATTGGATTTTTGCCTGCTGGTTATTATTTACAGTCAATGTTTACTCTCTGCAATTATGTGTAAGAAGTAGGTAACTTGTGTTTGATTTATCCAGTGCTCACAGTCTTGAGTCTCAATGAGATTTTGAACTTTTGAATGGTGTTAAAGTTGATAAAACACTATGTGGGTCAGGGGTGCAATTTGGAGTTTGAATGTGAATGCATGTCCCCCATAGCCTGATGTATTTTTTAATAAACTTGCAACTTGAGTCTCCAGCAGCCTGCTGGAAGAAGTATCACTGGGAGCAGATCTTGTAGTCCAGCCCTAATGTGTGTTCAGAACAGTTTATGCTCCGTTCTTGGTGTTTACTGGCTGTTGGTCCTTGGTGCTTTTTGTACTTGTTTCTCCTTGCTATAGATCTATGGGCATGAGCCAGCTTTTCCCCCATTGATGATGTTTCTGCTGAATTTTATAATCCTGAAATAAACCCATTCCTCTCATTATTTGCTTTTGGTTGGGTGTGTGCCCAGCAATGAGAAAGTAACTGCAACAGAAGGTAAAGAGAATCTCCAAACAGAAATGAAACCGTATTTCTTGTTGCTTTCTATACATGTTACATAATTTTGCCATTCAAATAAAAAGTTAGTCAATATACTTAAGCATGAGAACCATCCATTTGGCACTCCTGAAGTCTGCAGACTTAGATTAAATTTAAATATCAAGAAATTTTCAAAGTATATTCCTTTATTTATAATCTAAATTATCATGTGTTCAGTATCACTCAACTCCCCCCTTAATAATCAAAAGGTAGACTAAAAAGGAAGAATGGAGAATAGAGTGATCTTTAAAAAAGTATCATACCTGAAACATTTACCCTCCACCTACATGGAATTAGTTAATCAAACTCTACTTGTAATTTTTTTTAAGTTTGTGACTTACAATGCAAATATCAATGAAAAATACAAACTGATTACCTAGCACTGACATACTGATATTATTTTCTTATCTCTGCAGTGTGTGTGTGTGTGTGTGTGTGTGTGTGTGTGTGTGTGTGTGTGTGTCTTTGTGTATCTGTTTGTGTGTTTCATTCTGGCTGTCAAAAAGACAAAGATTCAAATATTTTGTTATCTAGTCTATGGATTTAAATGTAAGTTTTCATTCGAGAAAATTATTAAGTTAATAAAAAGTGTATATATAACTAAAATACACTAAATCAAAAATCTAAGTCTTTTTTGTTGTAAATGTAGACTTATAGTAAACATGGTTATTATTGTTCTAGACTGTGTGAAAGATATTTTTCTGAAGACAAAGGAAGTTTTTGTAGACATGGGTCCAAAGCTTAGCCAAAATTAATTACCTAGTGAGCTATATTTTATATTATGAAGATAATCTGATAAACTATAAATGGTAATACATATACCAGTGTGCCTTAACTTGATTATTGAAAAATGCTCACATATGGACAAGCATTTTCCTTCAAGAACAAGTTACATATTTAGTTTTATTTTGAGGAGAATGACATCAGCAAAATATGGCCTCCATTTTATTAGTATCATTTTATAATGTTTTCATTAACAGTAACACTGACAAAATTTTATTTTGCAAACTAATTGGTTTAGTTAAAATGCTTTTGGTATATTCATGTATTGATTCTTCATAATATTTCTTTGATATGTTGCATTAGTCAGGATTCTCTAGAGGAACAGAACCAACAGAATGAATTGTAGTCAAAAGGGGATTTATTGGATTTATATATATATATATATATATATATATATATATATATATATATATATATATATATATGAGAGAGAGAGAAAGAGAGAGAAAGAGAAAGACATAGATTCCCTTCTCCTCTCCTTGAGCCTTCATATATTTGGCCCCCTTCCAGGAAGGCTGCCCACTCTGGAGGAAGGGCTCAATCTGGCAGAGGGACCTCCTCCTTCAGCCAGTCCTTCCTGGAAGCAACCTCAGAGAGCAACCAAAATTACTATGGATTACTAAATAAGTTAAATGGACAACATAACTTATCAGTCACAGATATGTGTTAATGTTTTCAAACTCAATTCTATTTTACTGTTGATGAAACTGAGAAGAGAGGTTTTAGTAATTTTCCCAAGTGCATTTATGTAGTAAAGAGAAGAAAGGGGATTTGAATGTGACTATGTGATGTAAGATCCTAGTGGTTCAGTCACATTTTATAAGTCTCCCCTCTACTGTTGACACAGAATCCCACCCTAGCCCAGGCTGGCCCTGAACTCACGGTGATCCTCTTACCTTAGCCTTCCAAGTGCTGAGATTAAATACCTGGCATTATGCAGCTTCTCTTTAAGAATAAAGGCATTTTTGTACTTTCTATGGGAAATTTGACACATGGAAAATGCCCATCCCTAAAAGCCAAGAAGTGTACATCTCAATCTATGATGTAACCACAACAGAACTAAAAATAAGTTGAAGCTAAAAATTATTTGACAACTTTAAAACTCTGTGTAGGTCTGGCATATGTTTTTATTGTCTTATATTCTGAATCTTTTTGGCCTCATGAATATATTTCAATTTCCACATAATTTACTACTTACACTCCAGACATATTACCATATCAAGGCAAGATGGGAGGAAACTAGCTTAACAAGTGTTATCTTGTATAATATTTATAAATCTCTAAGAAAAACAAAAACAAAATTGTACTGACTTTTCCTTTCAACATTCTTGTCACATGATGCTTCATATACACTCTTCATTCCTTGGGAAAGGAGAAACCTGATTGGTGCTATCCCCCAGTACCTTTGTACAAGTTTGAAAAGTGGCTTGGTCTAGATGCTGATTCACACATTGCAAATGTTTTATACACAATTTACTGTTTTTAAACAAGGTGTTTAAAATCTATCTTCCATAAAATTTTGCTTCTATCTGCAATAACATTTTCGTAAGCAGTATTTGAATTATTGGCATGTACTGCTGCAGGAAGGTTTCACTTACATTAGACAAATTGCCATCAGGTAATCCACAGTCAACAAGGTTATACTCAGTGGTTATAGATATCTATCCTATTATAATTCTCTGAATTTAATGAAAGCACTCTAACACTTGGTGTGCAAAAGATAGATTTTGAAAATTACTTTCCTAGAACTTTAGCTCTTACAGTCACAATAATTCTACATTCCTCTGGTGGTAATTTAAAAGTAGTTGTGAGGAGGACTTAGGAAATTCTCAAACAACTTTATTTGACTCTAGCAGATAATGCTTTCTTAAGAATAAAATAGCTGAGTCTTCTGTTTTCCCCTACTCAAGGCACATACCTTATATTTATTGAAAGATTCCTCTCCTAATATGTCACTGTTTCTTTCTTCTCTTCTGACAAATCATTTAGTTTTTGTTCATTAAGACTTAGTGTTCTAGGATAACAAGTCTTAAATAACAACTGAAAGGTTTTTTTTTTTTTTCTTTAGCCTTGATGCCTGCCAGGTATGTTATTATGGTCCTGTTTTTTGTTTTGTTTGTTTTATTTTGTTGTGCTTTAATATCATTTGTATTTCCAATGAGCTTACATATTATATTTTATTTATTTATTTTATTTATTTATTTATTTATTTAGAGAGAAAGAGATAAAGAGAGACAGAAAGATAGAGTATGGGTGTGCCAGAGCCTCTTCCCATTATAAACAAAGTCCAGATGCCTGCACTACTTTGTGATTCAGGGTTTATGTGAACAATGGAGGAATTGAACCAAGGTCCACGGGTTTTGCAAACTAGCACCTTTAACTGCTGAGCCAGCTCTCCAGTCCTCACATTGATTTTCTAGTCCTAATTGTAACCACTGATTAGCCCAGTGCCTCAGGTTATAGCTACCAGGGTTAGTCGGTGGTCTGCTACAATCTCAATCTTTCTGTCACATCTCTAATATGATATGTGAAACAAACTTTCAAATGGTTTTCTATTCTCTCTTCTGTCTCCTCCCTCTCCCTCTTTCTCCTCTCTTTCTCTTTCCCTCTCTCATTGTCTTTGAACTAAGTCATCAGGGTTCATTTACCTATGAAGTATGACTCAGATTCATTGGCTATTATGACTCTTAGGCATTAAGAGTCAGATTTGGACTATATTATTTATTTTTTTTTTCTTTTTTTATTATTTTTTTATTGTCCATAATGAGTTACAACATTTATTTA